>KK905194.1:19875-30869 GCA_000696445.1 Aquilaria agallochum | reverse complement strand
TGAGGGGAGTAAGTTTCATTGAGAAACTTAGTAAGGGTAGCACTTGGATTCAATAGGAAATATAACCATCATTAAAACCTGCATATAGAGACACTAAAACACAAGAAACACAATGCATATATACAATATATAGCAACCAAATGCAGCAGCCATTCACAACCAACGAACACATGAAATGCAGCAGCAATGTATACCACAGGTTATCCATAAAACACATAATAAACATAACCAAATCACTATGGCAGCCCTCCTCAAGCTAATGCTTGGTCTTAGGAGGATGTTGACACTAGTTAGTACTAACTATTGGGCTCTAGAAACCCATAAATTCGCTGCCGTCACTATGCACTTCACACTAGGTCACAAAACCTTCAATAATTACACTCCCCTTACTAACCTTGGTTGATCAAGCTCATGGCTCTCTTCCAAGCTTAGCCCTAGCTCCATGGAAGGTTGAAAAAACAGTAAAAAATCCATGGTAGCAAGAGATCCCTTACCTTGATGGGTATGCTGAAATTGGAGCTTGATCCTAGGTGCACTCAAGCAATAGCACCAAGTAGCTTCCAATTGTGCTTCCTTGACTTCAATTGCAAGTAGTTTTGAGTTTGAAGGTATGGTGGCCATGGAGGAAGTGTGGAGGAGAGGGCTGGCTTCCTTTTTGTGGGTGGAGACTAAAATTTGGGAGATAAGGACCAAGAATGGACACTTATATGGTATTAAGTGCACTAAACACAATTAACAAGCTTAACCAAGCTCTATGTCATTTTCTTTGCTACAAGACCATGGTTTCTTTACCTTAATCTCTTGGCCCACATTTAACCTCCTTATCCCATGACATTGCAGCCCCTCATTATGTGGCATAACCCCACAAAACTTCTCTTCCATGACATTGCAGCCCCTCATTATGTGGCATAACCCCACAAAACTTCTCTTTGACTTAAGTCATAAGCATGGATAGCCAAAGGTACACAATAGGACACTTAATTCCTTAAAGCCTTTTTGTGTTTTCATTTATTCATACTTGTCTTCTATAAGCAATTTGGTCCTCCAATAAAACCTTCATACCATTCATATACTTCTCATAACTCTCCAAATCTCTTTTGTGAAAGTTTTGGAATTGAGCACACGAATTTCCAAAATCTTACTAAAAAAGTCCCTAGGTTGCTTGACAAACAAACAATCCTTAAGGCTTTTCTTGGGGGCCAATTTACCAACTTGGAACACTTTTTAGGTGGTATTGATCATGCCTTTTACCACCCACACTTCAATCACTATGGTGAGAATTACACAATATAATGATTTTTAGCCATCATGACACACTTGTAATTCTCCCATTTTTGTGAGGTGGTAACAACACCTATAGAGTTAAGGGCGTGTGTTCTTCAAGATTGTGTGCTTGTCATCTTCCATTAGGTCCCCTCAGGGACTTGAGACCCCTGCCGGGGTTGGAGCCACCTCTAAAGGTCATTGGGAAAAGCCTATCAGAGGCATAAACCATGTTCAGGAGGGATCTCTCCTACTAAGGGTGGTAGGCTTCTGTCTCCAAGGCTAGTCATAGGGTGTCTCTGAGGATGGTGTCAAGTCCACCAATCTGAAGGTCTTATGGGCAATAGCCCTTTGGCTATCAGAAGTCAATACATAACCATTAGTTCAAAATCATAAACTTTCTTAGCTTTCTTTCCAAATCCATTAAACAAGCCTTACCTCCTTATACATATACCTCTCTAAGAGGTTTCTTAGCCCTTACTCTTCCACTTCCTTACCCTAGGCCACCCATTTCCCCTTCAAAATATAGGAGAAGAAGCCTGATATAAACCCTTAACTAGCTCAAAAATGGTAGTAAAAAAGCTTGAGCATACATCAAACACCACATGCACCACCATGGACTAGCCATAAGCCACCATGTCTCAGTTTGTTCTTTTTGCTTCTCCTTTCTTCAAGCTTTCCTTTTGGTGGATGGAATCTAAATTGAATGAGTTTAAATGCTGCCTTCAATGGATTAAGTCCAAGTGGTGGCCAAATGGCCTTAGCTGCCAAGCATGTTAACTAGTCCTTAGTCTAACTTACTTGTAGTCACTTAAATCATTTTAAACGTTCTATTGACCTACTAGCTCTTTTAGTTGCATGTTTTAAGAAACCACTTTCCTTAGTAGTTCAACTAATTAGGCCCTCAAACTTCCATTTGAACATAAGTACACTTTATGTGCACCTTAGAGCCCTTTAGTGTGTACTTTGGAGTGGTTCTCATGGCTTTCATATGTTTTTCATATTTTCTTGTCCTACATTATAGCCTTCATTCTCACTTTAATCCTAGGTATCAATCCCCCAAAATCTCTTTTAAGACATTTGGCCTTGGGGCCTTAACATGACCATAGTTAAACAGAAAGATGTGCCTAAGAGTGTCTTATTGCTCTTTTTTGGAATATTATAGTTTCCTTCCTGTCTTTTGCCTTGTATTACAATCCTTCTTCTTCTTTTATCATTTAGTATCCATCCCACCTTGTTTTCCTTTGAGGCACTTAGTTTTAAATCCTATGAGGTTACATAAGTGTTCACAAAAGTGCGTTCAAGAGCCCCTATGCCCTTCCTTGGTGCTCCATTAATTTTCTTAGTCTCTTTGCCACCTTTTATTGACATTTTTGGCCTTCAATTCAAAGCCTAGCTTGGCACTTATTCTTAGTCATTTTTGGCTCATAGGTATAGTACTTTTCCTCATGTACCATTATAATGCCCTTAGGGGATTTCTTAGGATACCCCATGAGTGGTTATTCTCTCTTTAGCCCTTCTCTTTATGTCTATGACTTGCAGCACTCATATAGACAATCTATGAACATTTTATACCCAAAATAAGCAGACCCTATGGCCTATACAAATCACAGGCATGACAATGGATGGTGGAACACGAGGCTCGCTGTGCAGTAAGGAATGGCTACTTACCAAAGGGGGCTATTCCCAAGTCACATGTTTGGGACATCACCAAAAATATGTCTCTATTTGACCAGGATGTATCAAGGAGAATGATGCAGTAGCTCTACGAATGGGTGGCCAGAAGTTCCACCTTTCAAGAACTTATGGAATGTCTCTCGAATGAGGAGTGGATTGCTGCTGAACTGACCAACTACTCAACAAAGGTTAATCTTTTTGGCCCTTCATTCTCCTTATAGGAAGTTTATTTCACCTCCTGTTGATAGCTTTTCTCATCTTGTTTGGGTAGCTCTTCTTCATCACTAGGTACTTTAGGTATCAAGGCCTAATTAACCCTCACCCTAAACCCCTCAAGAGGTTTTATTCAACTACTTACTTTCATATTGTGAATTAGGACAGGACAACCTGGATACTTAACCCCAAATTTTTGTTGTTAACAAGATAAGACATAGGTGGTGGTTGCCAAATAAACTATTTTATGAAGTCTTATTAAGTTTATAGTTTAATAGGTTCAGTTGCAAGTTTAACACATTATGTTACAAGTTTAATGTATTACTTTTGTGGATGCACTGAACTTAGCTTACTTTGTTACCTGTTGGGTGTGTATAAGTAGATGTAGGTGGCCTTCTGTATGTTCTTGTATGTGTGTGCTGTAGTGTACTTAGGAGGCTTGCTTATAACCATACATACATACAAACATACTTGGTTGATTAGTTATAAACTATGCATGCACTCCTCTAGTCCATTTCACTTAGTGCCCTTGAAGGCTTACCTAAGCCCAGATGTACAACTAAGGCACAAGCCATGCATTACTATGAGTTCTTATGCCATATGTATGTACATATATTTACACAAGAAAATTTTTCACCCTACGAACTACAAGGCTGAAAGTTACATACATCCATAGTTGGACTATTTAGGTAACATGCATGACACACATGACTGAAGTACAAACAGTTTTTTTGCCCACTATCACCTTAACTTCCAATTTCACTTGGCAATTAGCCCATAGATGTCATATTATTCTTTTAGTCTTTACCCACATTGGAATAGATCCAAAAGCAGCAAGACCCATTGTAACCATCAAAGCCTAGAAATTAGATTTCAACCATTAGTTCAAAACCATGAACTTTTTCAATCATTCCTTCATAACCACAAACCCTAGCCACACCTCCTTATGCATAAATCTCAAGAAAGGTTCTTTAGTTCCTAATCTTCCACTATTTTACCTAAAATGGGCTAGAAAAGGTAAGAATATATAGGTACTTAGTAAGGATTCAATTCAGCACCTAGTGCCTACATAATGTTCTAAACATTCTTATTCATATAAACCTCCAATCTCTTATTTTAACATGCAACCAAAGATAAAGAATATATAAAAGAGACAAGGCATAACATAATACAAGATATTTATATACATAATTCAAAGTTTAGCACACTCAAACAATCAAAGAAGCATGCAAACACACACACCACATACATGGTTCCAATTTAACTTAGCAAGCATTTCTTTCTTTCAATTTAGCAAGTGATCACTTTGATTAGAATCAATTTAACATAAAACTAAACAAGTTTAGCAATACTTGATCAAAAACCCTAATGCTTTCCAAAAGTAAACTAGCTAGCTCACAACAGTGCTTAATGCACACATAGCCCATTAACATAGCTCCTATGTTCATTCAGCCATAGTCATCCCCTAGGGTAGCATTCTTCCCTTCAAAACATGGGAGAAAAAGCTTTATATGGACCCTTACCTAGCTCAAAACTTGGCAACAAAGAAGCCAAAGCTCTTTAAAGCTCCACATGCATCACCATGGCTTAGCCATAAGTCACCATCTCGATTTAGCTTCCTTTATGTCCCTTTGAGTTTCTAACATGTGTCTTTATTTTACAAGACATCTTGGCTAGTTTTTCCAAGGCTAGTAGCTACTATAAATGGATAGGAAACTACCTTTTGAATGGAATTTATGTCCAAGTGGTGAAGGTTGGCCAAAATGACCTTCGCAGCCAAATAAATATTGACCACTTTTAGGCTAACTCTCTGTAAATCACTTGCATCATTTTGGTTATCCTATTGACCCACTTAGCCTTCTTGGTGGGACATTTTAAGCACCCAGTTTGCCTTTAAATTTGGCCAATTAAGTCACTAAACTTTACTTGAACTTAGGTACACTTTAAGTGCACCCGAGTGCCCCCTAGTGCACCCTAGGTTGCTCGCTTATGTTTTTTTGTATTCTTCACTTTCCCTTGGCATCCATTGTAGCCTTTATCCTCATTTCAATCCTAAGCATTAGTCCCCCATGATCCCTTACAAGACATTTGGCTTTAGAGCCTTCACATGCCCATAGTTACACACAAAGGTGTACCTAATGGTCTCTGAGTGCACTTTCTTGGAGAACTTTAGGGCCAATTCATTTTAACTTAAGTCTATTGACTTATTTTTACTGCTATATCTTTTTTCCCTGAAACAAATTTCATTTGAAAGCCAATATTATATGGATGCAATAATCAATTTGAAAGTAAATTTTCATGACATTGTTAAATTTTTATGATTTTTTTTAATTCGTTAAAATAGAAAAATTCATAAAAATTTAGTAAGATTAAAAAATTTGTATTTTGAATGGATTAGTGAATCTACATAATATTGGCTTTTAATTAAAATTGGGTTTAGATAAAAAAGATGTAAGAATAAAAATAAGTCACTTTGAAGTTAGTTGACGTAAGTTAAAATGAACTAGCTCTTAGTTTCCTTCTTATTTTTGCCTTGTATTCAAATCCTCAATCTTATTTTATCCTTTAGCATCCATCCCACCTTGTTTGCTTTGAGACACTTGGTTTTAAAGTTTCTAGGGTCACATAGGTGCACAGAAAGGTGTGCTCAAGAGCCCTTTATGCTCCTCCTTGGTGTTCCCTTAGTTCCCTTATGTTCTTTACCATTTTTCCTTCACATTATGAGCCTTCACTTCAAAGCTGACCTTAACACTTAGTTTTAGCCATTTTTGGCATAGAAATACATCACTATCCCTCATATACCACTTAGATGCACTCAGGTGCATGTAGGATGCCCTTAGGTCATCCTATCGGTACCTGACCTTTTATCGCTCTTTCCTTTATGTCCAGGACCTGAATCACTTTTTTTCACCATTCATGTACATCATATTCACATTAAAATCATAGCCAATGGTGTAATGCACCCAAATGCCTAAGTGCCTAAGCCATGGGTTATGTCGACTAAGAGCTTAAGAAAAATGGGGAACCCTAGGTTTAAGTTTATGGAGCTTAGAAAGTGAAGCTTTATTGGAGGATGAGAAGTAGTTGAGTGTTGAACATTCCTGAATTTAACTAGATCACTCTTAGATTCAACTATGAAGTGGCCGAGAAGAAGGAGATGCAAATGATGATACAGAATTAGAGGACTTTATTGCAAATTTATTGCAAGTCTTGAGTGAAAGGATCTTTTTGTAGTGACAAGTTTGCTCCATGCAAATTTATGGCTTGGTTAAGCAAGTGATTCAGCCATTTTTGTGCCACTTGTCATTTTTGGGTAATGCATGTTTCCACTAAGCCATCTTCCTCCCTAAATCGGTTGTTCTGCCATGGATGAAGGCTTGAGCATAAGTTCTTCATGAGTTCATGTCTTTCTAGGTACAACTCGAGACCATACAAGTTGGGATTTTAGTGGAGGAAATGGATTTATGAACAATTTTAGTCAACGAAGAAGATTAAAGCAACAAAAAGCTAAAAAGAGCACAAATTTGAGCTTGTCAAGCTTTGACCAATAGGTTGCTAAGTGAAGGTACGGACTTAAGTATTCACTAACTAATTCATAGTTGGACTATGTTGTGTTAGTGAATTGTGTGCACTTGGGTGATGGTAGTTTAGCGAAGGGATCCTACGTAGCTATATGGGCTAGGGTTACTTGGCAACTATGGAATTGATGCTAGTTAGCTATGTGTGGAAAGCATTAAGACTAGGAATAGAGAAAGCCAACTTAATTCCCAAGCTTGTGAGCTTGTAGATTTGTATAGGTAAAACAAAATGGTGGGTAGGCCCTTTTGACTGGTGTTGGCAGTGGGTATGTAATTGTGTGCTTCTTTGTTTGTTTGTGCATGATAACCTCTTTAGATTGCTTACATTATTATCTATATGTTGCATCTTTTGTTGTCCTCATCTTTTCTCTCCAGGTACTTGGAGAATGCTTTCATTTAAGCTAGCACTTAACCTATGTAAGCTTTGGAGGCCACATGGAAAGACCTTGCTATTAGTGTTGTGCCCAAAAGCCAATCATGAGGTCATTGTATTTTGGACATTGAGGCACAATATTTTATTAAGGCATTAATCCTATAATTATGTTTGTTGTTTTATTTCTATGTAATGTAATAAACATATTTATAACCCTATAATAATGATATTCTTAAATGTCCATGGCCTAATATTATCATGCAGTGAGTTGTAATAATACATAAAGACTAGCATATGTGGAGACTAATATAAGATAGGTAGTCTACATATGGGTCCAAGTTGGAGACCTTGTGTACTGGACCGACCCACCACGAGAATGCTACATGGATTGTTATATGAGTGTCATAAGTGATTCTCATAGTGATCATGTATATGTAGTCCATTGACCTAAGGTCATCAAGGTTCCCTACATGTGAGTCATATATTTTGATACTTCCCTTTGTTGCTCCTAACTAAGTGAACTTAAAGGAGGTCATTGGGTATGTCACATATCATACGAAGGGTTTTGTATGATCAAGATGGGATTTGTCCCTCCTATGTAACGGGAGTGATATCTTCAAGCCCTTTCATAGAGTGAGACTAAGAAAATGCATGGCCATGCTTGGATGAGTTGATATACGATATCAATGTCATCAGTTTAAGTTAGTCTACTCGATAATCAAGAAACCATTGATCGGGCTATACGAAAGTGACACATCCTATGTCTTATGCTTTGTCTTGATATCTTGGACAAAGGGACAATGGCATATACGGATAATGATCATAAAGGTATAGTCGAATCACCGACAATCATGTCACTTAGGTAGCAATAATGTGTTGCTAGACACCGCTCACTGTTTATGATCATAAATGTGATTTATGATCATTGCAAATGTGATAGGAGCCTATTGGGTCACACACATAAAGCCAATTGGATTATTTTAGTGCATGGGCCAAATTGGTTGGTCTTGGTTTCATGATAATTTCATATTAATGATTGGCCCAAAGGTTGAACCATTATTAGGCCCGAAATTAAAGCCTAATTAGATTAGGGCTTTGAAATCTATTAGGCTTGGGAGTTTAGTCTCACTATAAATACATCATATAGTGAGAAATTCATAGCGGTTACCTTAGCCTCCTTAAGGATGAAATTAAAATTGTTCTGAAAGTTCCAACCGCACTCTTCTCTTGCCATTCTTTGGAGGACGCATGCTAGCACTATGAGCATGAGAGAAACACAACTAGTTGGATGTGGTGGAGGTGTGGTGATCCCAAAAGGCTAATGTAGATACAATAGAAAGCTTGAACACATTAACTATTCAAGTTTTGTGATTTGATTCTATAGTTGGGTGATAGATTTCAACTGCACTAGGTATAAAATTTTGAGCACCTAATTTACCCTATTTCAATTGGACCTACAGGGTTTCGATTAGATTCTGTTACACTTGCTTGGCTCCCAAAGCCAAACACTTACTGAGTTATGAAACTCATCACCTTACTTTTTTATGTTGTAGGAAAAGGTTTGCTTGAGAAGTAAGAAAGCTAAGAGTGGTTTAAACTCTTTCATGTTATTGTAAGGTAATGAGTTATAAAATTCTTTGCTCAATATTCTAAGTTCGTGACCTACTTATGTAGCAAGCTAATGTGTGTAAATGCATTATTTGCAAGCCTTTTGAGCTATATGTCATGGGAAGGAGTCATAGTGATGATGAATATGCTTAAGTTACAAATATGTAGTGGTTGTATGTGTATGTGCACTTTCGGGTTGTGGTGCACTAAGGTTGCTTATGGTAGGCTTACAAAGACTGTTTGTTTGTAAGGTGAACTTGTTTTGGATGGATGCTTGTGCCTAAAATGTGTTTCGTGTATGGTATGGTGAATTTGTTCACTTGTTAGTGTATATGGTAGATTTATACATATGTTCTCGGATATTATGTGCCCTAGGGTGGTTTGTGGTAAGTTTACTGAATTGCTTGCATATGTGTGCCATGTGCATGTATACTTTTCAAAACTTGACCTGGTGTTTTGGTTGTGATGCATGATGAATGTTGTTGATGATGTACTTCTTATCATGAAAATCCATCTTGGTGCTTAGTTCATCTCAGATGAGGAAAAATTTTTGTGTGCTTAACAAATTTAGTGTTGCATGTGTCTTGGGTGCATGCCTATTTGTCCCAACATTGTCCAGGACGCACCCTGGTGCCCCTACCAAGTGTCTTGGCATGCTATGCCAAACCTCACAGTGCCCTAGTAGCCCTGCAAGGTGTGTTGCCCATGTGCCCAATTGCATTCTAGACACTTTAAACACTAGGCAACCTATGAAATCCGATAGACATGTTTGAGTGTCTTAGCTTTTGTTATGGGGTTCTAAACCCTTCAAATGGACTATGGGCTATATTGGGCATGATAGGTTTTTGTTGGTATCAAAGCTAGTTATACTCTTGTGCCAAAATTGGTCTGTTTGAAGTATAGACTTGTTCCTAGAAAGGATTAAGTAGACTTATGAATATTGAGCATATGTGTATCTTGCTTGTTGCTATGTGTAGGATGAGGACTTGAAACATGGAAAGAGAGCCTACAAGCCAAGATAAGAGCAAGTCTAACCATCCTAGGGATGAGTAGCCAGATCAGGTGCCTGAGGAGTAGGGTAGGGCCATAGAGCCTAAGCTTAGGACCACAGTCCCTTGGCCAAGTGTAGATGGCTAAAGGACACTAGAGTAGATGGTGGAGGTGATGCATGTTGCTCTAACCTAAATTGTGGTGGGCGTATAGGCCTTGGCCAGGGGTCAAGCATAAGTCCCAGAACATGCTGGGCAAGCTGGGAACCTGAGGTAGAAAGGAGACCTGGGAAGGAGTTTATGCTTAGGGATCAGGCAAGTGGTAATGAAGGAGGAAATGATGGGGACGGGGATGAGAAAGAAGGCACCCGAGAGCAAGAAGGGTGAGATCAAAAGTGAGACATGAAGTTGTTGGGTTTCGGGAGCCAAACAGTGCAGCGGAATTTAATCGAAACCCTCCAAGATCCAACTGAAATGGGGTAAACCGGGTGTTGAAAAACTTTCATACCTAATTTTTGGTTGAGATCTCTCACTCAACTGTAGAGTCAAATCACAAAACCTGAACAGTTGATGTGTTCAACATCTATGGTATCCACACGAGCCTCTCAGGATCACCACACTTCCACCACGTCCCGGTAAATGCGTTTCTCTTGCGTTCGCAGTGCTAGCTTGCGTCCTTCAAAGAATTGCAAGAGAAGAGTGCGGCCCTTCTTTTGGGAGGCTAGGGCAAGGAGACCTACGAATTTCTCACTAAAAGTTGTATTTATAGTGAGACTCAACTTCCAGGCCTAATGGGTTTGAAAGCCCTAATCCAATTAGGCTTTAATTTCAGGCTTAATAATGGCTCTACTCTTGGGCCCATTATTAATACAAAATTAAAGTGAAACCATAACCCAAATAATTATCCCATGCACTCTAATGATCCAAATAGCTATATGTGTGCGACCCAATAGGCTCTTACCACATTGGCAATGATCATAAATCACATTTATGATCATAAACAATGAGCGGTGTCTAGCAACACATCATTGCTACCCAAGTGACAAGATTGCCGGTGATTCGACTAAACCTTTATGATCATCATCGATATATGCCATTGTCCTTTTGTCCAAGATATCAAGACTAAGCACGAGACATGTAAAGTGTCACGCTCATATAGCTCAATATTTGGTTTCTTGATTACCAAGTAGACTAACTTAAACTGATGACATTGATATCGTATATCAACTGCATCCAAGCATGACCATGCATTTTTCTAAGTCTTACTCTATCAAGGGGCCTGAAGATATCACT
>KK905194.1:0-14676 GCA_000696445.1 Aquilaria agallochum | reverse complement strand
GGATGGGAGAAAACATGCTTCTAAGCTCCAAAACCATGGTTTTATGCTTGAAATGAGCTCCCAATGGCCTATATACTTATGATGGCTTCTCTTTTCACCAAGAAACTTTGATTTCAAGCTTAATTGGGTTGGAAAAATGAGGGTGGAGAGGTTGAACTCGGGTTTATGGCAGCCACCCCTCTACTTTACCCTTGTATAACCTTATTTTCAATCTAAGCCATCAAAGTATTAGACATGGCACACTTAAGTCCGCATCTTTTGGTAACCTTAGTTGTTCTTGATTAATGCTTGTATATTTCATCAATTTTGGGTTAAAGTTAAAATTTAGGTTATAAAACTTCATTTTAACCACTCAGGACCTAGCCCAGCTATTCAAGATGCAAAATTACCATTTTTCCCCTAAACCTCATTTAGTGCCATAAACTTCTTGGAACTTAATGAACTTTGCAAAACTTTCCTATTCTTGCTATGTAAACTTGAATTAAGGTTCAAAACTTAATTTAGAGCACTCTACCTTCCTCAGGCATGGTTACCACTAGTATGGCCATAACATTCTCCCCTTCTTCTGGAATTTGGTCCCCCAAATTTCGCTGTAACTCTACAAAAACACTAGGATATCTTTTCGGCATATCCTGCTCCGTTTCCTAGGTAAATTCCTCTTCAATATGGTTAGACCAAGGGATCTTAACCATCATAATCCACATAGTTCAAAGTTTCTTGACTTGCTTATCAAGTATTTGAAGGGGTTTCTCTTCATAGGTTAAGTCTTCTTCGATGGCTACCAATAAAGGATTAACTACTTGTCCTGGATACTATGCATTTTTTTAGTAGACTAATGTGAAACACATTATGCACTTGGGATAGGTTAGGTGGTAATGCCAATTGATAAGCAACTTTCCTTATTTTTTCAAATACTTCATAGGGTCTGATGTATCTAGGGGCTAACGTACCCTTCTGCCCAAAACGACTAACTACTTTTACGAGTGGCCCTTTAAGAAGTACTTTATCCCCAACTTCAAAGCTCAAGTCTCTTCTTCTCAAATTAGCATACTTAATATGTTGGTCATTGGCTGCCATAATCCGTTTCTGGATTAACTTAATCTTAGTTATGGTATCAGCTATGATTTTAAGACCGATAATGACTTTATCTGACGGGTCTACCTAACAATGGGGGATTATACAATGTCTTCCAAACAAAGCCTCACATGGTGCCACACCTATAACAATTTGATAACTGTTATTATAAGCAAACTTGACGAGTGGTAAATGTTGATCCCAACCACCTTTGCAATCAATAGCACACATACGTGACATATCCTCCAAAGTCTGGATCACTCTTTTAGACTGCCCATCAGTCTAAGGATGGAAAGTTGTACTGAGACTAACCTTGCTCCCTAATGCCTTCTGGAAAGTATTCCAAGATCATGACACAAACTAAGCATCTTTGTCAGATATAATTGATCTGGTACACCATGGAGTCTTACAATCTCCTTGAAGTACAATTGAGCCAACTTCTCCAATGTATAAGTGATCTTGATAGGTATAAGTGTGCCAGCTTCATCAACCAATCAACCATTACATATATAGCATCATGTTGACTTTGAGTATTTCACAATCCTAGAAGGAAATCTATAGTAATGGATCCCCACTTCCTCACTGAAATAGGCAAACTCAGAAGTGTACTTGTTGGTTTCTGTTGTTCAGCTTTAACCATTTGGCATGGTAAATACTTTGCCACATATCCTGCTACATCCCTTTTTAAGTCCTGGCCACTAGAAATGCGTCTTTAGATTATGATACATCTTACCAACGCCAAGGTTAACGTGCAAAGTACTATTATTTGCCACTTTTAGGACTTGCTACCTAAGTCCTTAGACATTGGGTACATAGAGATGATCTCTTTAGTGTAGTATTCCATCCCTGCACTGGAATTCCTTCTTCATAGTACCAAACTTCGCTTCTCCTAAAATTTTCTTCAAGAATGGATCTTTTATTTGAGCATCTTTAACTCTGACTAACTAAGCTGATTGTATTTCTAGAACATAGACTAGGGATTTCTCTTGGTTTTGCCAAAATTCATACAAAGCTGAGAAACAATCCCCCAAAGCTCCTTCAGAGGAATTTGTAGCCTGATCCTTAGATAGGATTACTCCTGTGTACTATCAGCTCAATGCATTTACTACCACATCAGCACAGTACTTAATTGAAGAATCATAATATTTTATGTATTCAATCCATTGACATTGCCTCATGTTTAGATCATTTTGTGTAAATAGATACTTCAAACTCTTATGGTCGGTGAAGATCCTGAATGACCTCCCTATCAAGTAATGCCTCCATAGCTTGAGTGCAAAGATTACTACTGCTAGCTCAAGATCATGAACAGGATAGTTTAATTCATTAGGCCTCAATTGTCTTGAACCATAGGCAATCACTTGACTCTCCTGCATTAATACATACCCTAGACTAGAACCCGATGCATCAGTGTACATCGTTAAAGCCTTATTCAGATCTGGTAGAATGAGTATCGGTGCACTAGTCAATATTTTGCTTAGCTCCATGTAAGCTTCATCACATTTTGGTGTCCACTCAAACTTTTAGGTTTTCTTGGTTATGGCCGTTAATGGTGTAGCTATCATAGAGAATTTCTCTATGAATTGCCTATAGTAGCCTGCCAAGCCGAAGAAACTCTTAACTTCTATAAATATAGTCAGCCTCTTCCACTCAACTACTGCCAGAACTTTTTCATGATCAACTGACAGACCCTGAGCGCTGATGATGTGCCCTAAAAACTAAATCCTTTCAGACCAAAACTTATACTTAGACAACTTTGCATAGTATTGATTATCCTTCAGCACTTACAAAACTTTCCTAAGATGCTTATCATGTTCTAAGGTAGTCTGTGAGTACACCAAAATGTCATCAATAAGAACTTCAACAAATTGATCTAGAAATGGTCTAAAAATTTGAGTCATAGCTTCCATGAATACCGCTGGACTGTTAGTCACATCAAAAGGCATAATAGTGTATTCATAGTGTCCATACCTAGTCCTAAAGGCAGTTTTTCGGATATCTTTCTTCTTAACTTTGATTTGAAGATATCCAGATCAAAGGTCAATCCTAGAAAATACCTTTACTCCTCTGAGTCTATCAAACAGATCGTCAATTCTAGAAAGAGGATACTTATTCTTGACTGTTACTACATTCAACTTTCTATAGTTGATGCACAGTCTTAAACTTCCATCCTGCTTCTTCACAAACAACACCAGGGGCTCCCTATGATAATACGCTAGGGCTTATAAAGCCTTTCTTTAGCAACTCCTCCAACTACTTTTTTAACTTATCCATCTCAGGAGTTGACCTCCGGTAAGGTGGTATTGAAATTGGTTCAACCCCAGGCTGAAGATGGATTCAAAACTCAGTATCCCTCTTAGGTGGTAACCTAGGTAATTTTGTTGGAAACACTAGAGCAAACTAATTGGCTATAGGAATCTTTCCAAGTTCCTCCTCTATGGCCACCCCATTTAATGAATAATACTCTTCTTCGATGACTATGGGGATGGTACCCATAAGTCTAAGATGTAAACTTTTAGCACTAGATGCTAATCCTCTTGTGCAAGTCATTCTAGCTCCCTGACCATCTGTGATGTCAATTGAGTGATTCCCACAGTCAATTTATGCCTTATGCTTACATAGCCAGTCCATTCCCAACACTAGGTCATAAGACCTCAATTCTATTACCCACAACTTACAGTAGAAATCATGGTCGCCTAACTACAAGGGATACCTAGTAACCACTTCATTGGTCAAAATAAAACTCCTCCCTGCAGTCCTGATAAGTCTTAACTCATTGGAGATTTCTCGCTACAATTTAAACTTATCTACCAAGGCAGATGATATCACTAAAAGAGTAGCTCCTGTATTAAAAAGCACACTACACTACCGTTCTGAAAAGTAAAATTACCTCAAACGGCGGCTGGCTCTTTAGTCACCTGACTCACCAAGGTGAAAACCCTTGGGTCAACTACTGCTGCAGCTACACCAAGTGGATTTCTTATGGCAAGGGGTGTAAGGGGTAGGTTCCTGGTTGGACCTGGCAAAAGTAGAGCCCATGGGCATTTTCTCGCCCAATGCCTTTTCTGATTGCAAATATTGCAAATATCAGTTTCCAAGGTATATGGCCTCGTGCCACAAAATTGTCTACACTTAGGACATAAACCCATCTTCATCCTCTTGAAGGGACCTTGGCTTTCAGCCCTCAGCCGCTTCCCGGCGCTCTTTCCTAGGTTGGCTAGTCCAACCTCCACCTTTTTGCTAGGCACCCTCGAATTCTCAAATTCCCTTTCTAAGCCTAACGCCTTCTGAACCACTTGGCAATAACTCTTGATGTCCACTATCGCCATATATCTCCAAAGCATGGGTTTTAGAGCTTGAAAGAATTTATTGGCCTTTAACTCATCATTACCAGCCATGTAAGGAGCATACCGAATAAGTGAATTATAACGTTACTCTTACTCTCGAACAAACTTTTTTCCTTGCCCTAAATTCTCAAACTGGATCATCTTTTGATCCTATGCAACTTCACTAATATTTCCTATCAGAACTTCTTCTCGAAGCATGACTGATATGATCAAAGAAGGCACAATCCAGGAAGGCAAGGACCCATTAAAGGTTTCTAGTGGACCAATGACAAGGAAGAAAGCTAAGGAGCTCTCAATTTCACTACAAGCCTTTGTTTCAAGCTTCTTCATGGAGAATGGACATGGAATTTCACAAGGAGCTGCTGGAACATGCAAGGAATCATATGGAGATGATGGCCAAGCTTGGATGTTGATAGATTGGTGATGTTCTAGTACAAAAATCATATCTTCAGCTAAACAGATCAAAATTGAGTAATTCTTAATTCATTGGAAATCTAACATCTGGAGCTACAAATCATATGCAGACCATCAAAGCCAATTTTCACGTTAAGGAGGTCCAATTTAGCTTCAAAGTCATGATTTATGAGTCATTGCAGTATTTTGGGCATATCTTTGGATTTATATGTCCATTTTCTGTAATTCCAAAGATAAGAAAGAGATCTACAACTTTCATGCTTTGCATTTTGAGAAATCATGGCTGCATCAAGTTCAAATTTCAGCTTGAAGTTGAAGACACAAGCAAGAACCACCTGAGAAGACTATTTTGGGATCTTTATGGCCAATCTTGTTTTGTAATGTATTTTATTTTATTTTCNTGTTTATTTATAGTATTTAGGATGTTATTATGGCCATGGAAGTGATTCAAGTTACTTAGGATAAATGGAATTCACTACACACCTTAAACATGTGTTAAAAAGGTGTAGGAATCCTAGTTTGACTAGGTTTTCTTGAGTCCTTTGAAACTAGGTTTCCTAGGTGACTTGGGCTGCGAATTTTACTGAGCCTTTTATCGTAGTTTAGGCCTATAAATAGGTACATATTCTGGTTGTAAAGCAAACAACCTTGACAAGAAATAATATTGCTATTTTGGAGAGAGTTTCTCTTTGGTTCTTTGTGGAGTACCTTGGTGCACAAGTGTGCTTCTGTTGTTGGCGTTCTTATACTTCTTGTTTCTAGTCACAGGTTGATTAGGGGTGGGGGTCTTCAAATCCAGTCTCTTTGATGTCTTGTGGAGCTTGAAAAACATCTTGGGCACGTTTCATGGTCTTTATACCATTGGGGTTCGCATCAGTTGGTGTGAGAGCCACAAGTTCCATTGAAGGACATATCTTTGTGTTCTTGTTTCTCTTCGGTTTTCTTTCAATTTTGTTCAGTAAATTCATGTTTTAATTCTCTATTTTAATCATTTTTCTTCTTGTTTCAAGTATGTCCTTTTTATTTCATCCTTGTTCAAATCCAAAAATCACAAAAACAACAAAAAGAAGTCAATCCATGTTGTCTAGTGTTCTCAGTTTCAATTCGTTTGTTCTTGTTTGTTCCCTGTCTTTTTGTTTCATNAGAGGATCATCAAGAGAGCAAAGGCATCCAAGATGTGTCAGGAGTAATTTCCACATGGAGAGGACCATGGAGCAAGGATGTGAGAGAAGTACCCAAGCCAAAAGTATAGGCCATAAAAGAAGACTTGTCTCAGCCTCAAGAAGAAAAGTGAATCATGCTTATACCACTTTCACCACAACAAGTCTTGGAAGATCAAATAAAATTTCAAAGTGTGGTTGAGAGAAAAGAAAAATAGGGGAAAGTTGAGGGCATGATGAGGGGAAAGCCGAGAGAACAACTGAGAGATCAAGTGAGAAGAGTGAACATGAGGGGAAGAAGAGTGGAGAGTTCCCAAGAGAAGAAATTGAGTGGGAACTTGAGAGAAGACAAGAGTGCAATGAACCCAAGTTGAGTGAAGAGAGAAAGACCTACAGAGAAGCCATACTTTCATCTAACATAACAAAGTCTTTTTCTAGTGTTGTGTTATCTTCTTTTTAAGACTTAAGTGGGGATAAGCTACAAGAATCAAGTGAGTTGCTGTCCATTGAAGAAGTTGGTGTTCCCAATATTCCAAGTCATGCCCCATGCATCAAACTAATGAAGGAGGTTGAAAAGGAACAATTTGAGGTAAGTCTAAGTGATTTCATATGCAAAAGTTGCCTAACATTGTTTCTTATCCTATGTTTCAAAGGGATGAAATTAATGCAACTCCAACCGAAGCCATTGAGTACAAAGGTGAAAATTTTATGGTTCCTACACTAAAGGAAGATACATGGAGGCTTATTCCAACCGCTGTGATGTATTTCTTCCTTACACCTAGATTTGATGTGATTTTGCATGAAAATATCAAAGAATGTGTGTTTGCTTGCAATGTTACTTTGAATAATGGTTTTCATGAAACTAGATTAAGAGAAGGAAGTAAGCATGAAACTTTGACAAAATATGGTTTTAAAGCTTCTAATTGTTTGGTTTTGTCAAATCCTCTTTGGAATTGCTTGAGTTCTTTAAAGAAAAATCTGTTTTGGTGTCTTTTATTTTTGAATTTATTTGTTTTGCATCCATTTCACATTATTTTGTTTTGTCTCAAGTTAAATCTACTTATTTGGAATTTTTCATGCATAAATTAGCTCATACACATACATTACATACTTCTTTGATTGTCATTCATGTTCAGCCCATTTTTGTGAGTCAATCTTTAATTTCCAGCAAGCATTTCTTTATCTTGACACATGCATTACACAAACTTTTGAGCATTGATCTTTTTGCTTTACGTGAAACCTAAAAATTTTTATTTTGAGTGAAAATTCTGGTTTTAAATTCAGCCTTTTAAGGAGATACATTGAGTCATTTGTTTTGTGTCACATTTCATTCACAAATTTCATGCATTGTGGTGCATATGCATGCAAAAATAAGTTTGCTACTGAATTGGTTTCACTAAATCCTATCTACTCCAATCTTGTTTCATTTAAAATGCTTAGGATTTTTGTGGAATTGGTGCATCCTAGTTTTGTTATTAGTTTAGGCCACATTGAGTTCAATTCTTGTTTGTTTAAATGGCCTATGCAAACTATTGTTTTGACATGCATGTACTTGTGTTTTTAATAACCATAACACTTGTGTGAGTTTAGGTCCATTTGTTTTGAGTTCATACAACATCCCTAAGGTAAATTCTTCCAACACCTTTCCTAGTTATGGGAATAATGTTTTTGAGATGGCAAAGTCAATGAAAGTGATGCCTAGAGTTAAGATGAAAATTGTGCAAACATTCAGATTTTTTGTGCTAATTGTTTCAAACTTTGTTTTTTATCCTGGAGGTATCATTGCATTTGGATATTGGTTCAGGTTTTTCACAAGCTTAGAGCTCCATACACAAGCATTCCACGCTATTGGTGCTTATGTGAAAGGTAAGTGCTTATGTGTTGATTATTTTATTGTTATTGATTCAATTCCTTTTTCTAATGTAGGTTTTAATTCAAGGATGAATCCTTCTAAGGAGGGGGGAGCTGATATGATCAAATAAGGCACAATCAAGGAAGGCAAGGACCCATTGAAGGTTTCTAGTGGACCAATGACAAGGAAGAAAGCTAAGGAGCTCTCAAGTGCACTACAAGCCTTTGTTTCAAGCTTCTTCATGGATAATGGACATGGAATTTCACAAGGAGCTGCTGGAACATGCAAGGAATCATATGGAGATGATGGCCAAGCTTGGATGTTGATAGATTGCTGATGTTCTGGTACAAAAATCATTTCTTGAGTTAAACAGATCAGAATTGAGTAATTCTTGATTCATTGGAAAGCTAACATCTGGAGCTACAAATCATATGAATACCATCAAAGCCATTTTTCACGTTAAGGAGGTCCAATTTAGCTTCAAATTCGCAATTTATGAGTCATCGGTGGTTCAGAAGTAGTTGCAGTATTTTGGGTATATCTTTGGTTTTAGATGTCTGTTTTGTGTGATTAGGGTTTCATTACAAAGCTAAGAAATATATCTACAACTTTAATTCTTTGAATTTTGAGAAATCATGGCTTCATCAAGTTCTAATTTCAGCTTGAAGTTGAAGACACAAGCAAGAACCACCTGAGAAGACTATCTTGGGGTCTTTATGGCCAATCTTGTTTTGTAATGTATTTTATTTTATTTTCATGTTTATTTATAGTATTTAGGATGTTATTATGGCCATGGAAGTGATTCAGGTCACTTAGGATCAATGGAATTCGCTGCACACCTTAGACATGTGTTAAAAGGGTGTAGGAATCCTAGTTTGACTAGGTTTTCTTGAGTCCTTTGTAACTAGGTTTCCTAGGTGACTTGGGCTGCGAATTTTGTTGAGTCTTTTACCCTAGTTTAGGCCTATAAATAGGCACATATTCTGGTTGTAAAGCAAACAACCTTGACATGAAATAATATTGCTACTTTGGAGAGAATTTCTCTTTGGTTCTTTGTGGACTACCTTGGTGCACAAGTGTGCTTGTGTTCTTGGTGACATGTGTTAAAAGGGTGTAGGAATCCTAGTTTGACTAGGTTTTCTTGAGTCCTTTGTAACTAGGTTTCCTAGGTGACTTGGGCTGCGAATTTTGTTGAGTCTTTTACCCTAGTTTAGGCCTATAAATAGGCACATATTCTGGTTGTAAAGCAAACAACCTTGACATGAAATAATATTGCTACTTTGGAGAGAATTTCTCTTTGGTTCTTTGTGGAGTACCTTGGTGCACAAGTGTGCTTCTGTTGTTGGCATTCTTATACTTCTTGTTTCTAGTCACGGGTTGATTAGGGGTGGGGGTCTTCAAATCTAGTCTCTTTGATGTCTTGTGGAGCTTGAAAAACATCTTGGGCGCGTTTCATGGTCTTTATACCATCGGGGTTTGCATCACTGACCATTTAAGTACCTTTTTCTTGTGCTCCAATTAAGTACCATTGCTTTCTCTGAGCATCTCCATCACATCATCCCACCATAAACTGGCCATCCCTCTAAAAAAGAAAGGTATTAAGGCCATCATTTGCTTAGACTCATAACCTCCATAGGTGAAAAGTTAATTCATCCTGGATAACCAATCTCTGCTCGATAGAGATCGCCTATCCCATTGAAACTTTGTGGGTCAACAGTCTTAACTTTTTCAAACAACCTCATCTGATGTGGGGTGTCTCCCCTCCTTAGAGCCTCCATACCCTCTGGTTCTACCTCATTCTCATGAACATGATTTCTCCATCCATGAGCCTTAGGCACTTGCTACTGGTCAACATGCCTCTCCTCTTGGACAACTTCTCTGTCTTCATGATCTTGAAATAACTCAGTCATGATGGTAGTCGTACCCATTGCCACTTGGGTCATAGTCTGAGTTAACCCCTGAAGCACCTTAGATATCTTATCCAGCCTTGCCACAATTGGGTCACTAGAACCTTTACTAGGTTCTCTGGCTCCTCTCGAAGCTACTAACCTAGTGTCAACCATAACAACTTGTAACTGAAGCTAGACAACATTCCCCAGATGTTTGCTAGTACTAACTAACCTATCACATGGACATCCAAAACTATATCTCAGTCTTAGCCTCCAATATTTATAAAGTGAACTCTAAGCTCTAATACCACAAACTAACACGACCATCCTTGGCTCCTACCTAGGAAGCCTATGAAAACTAGTCTAAAAGTGGTTGCAATTGGCTAGTTGTATATGTGCATGCGTTAAAATCTCGTGATACTAGTTGATTAACCTAGAATATGCAAAATGCATGCTCTTCATGCTTTGACTTGAATTAACAAAATTTCATAGAACATTGACTTGGCCAAAACATTTCCAAAGAAAATAAGTTCAAATAGCCAAAGCATACAAAATCAACACTTATATGGGTTTACAACACATAAACAACTATGTGGGAGCATTCATACAGAAAGTAGACTAATGCCCTCACCTAAGAGCAACCCTAGGGCCTAGGACTCCTCAAAATATAGACAATAGAGGCAGCTAAGAGTACTATTTGTACAAGCCTAAACTAGGATCATCTTGAACTAACCCCCACCTTGGATGCAAGTCCTAGTGGTGAGTCACAAAAGTCTTTAGCGACATGGTGCTACACTCTGCAGCTAAAGGAAGACTGTAGTTAGTACTGTTACTTAACCAACAAGTTACCTATGTAGGCTAGAATCATAGAGATTCCCAAGTACAATACCTGTAACAAGAGCTAACTACCTTGATAACCCTCAGTGGTTACCCGGCCCAACAACTTCAGAATCTACACAACATAACTAGGGATTGAGAATTTAGACATTCTCAATAAGGGTCTTTATTGCACCTGCAAGAAAATTGCTAAGAACTCCACATATGATAACATATGTAACCTGCTATAAGCTCATATAGCTTGAAGGTCTAATCTATGCATATACTTAGGTAACTTGAGACCTCTCCTCATCCTGGTCCTTGAACTACAAGGCATTACCTTGTCTTCTAGCAAGCTTAGCTTGCTAGCCTAACTAGTGATAAATCACCAATTGAACTTATCCCCTTTATGTTGTACAGGGGCACTATGGTGTGACTATTGTAGACTAGGCCATAAAGACCCTGTAGACTAGGTGCACTAAGGTTCACCTTGCAAACTTGTGGCCAATAGCACGGCTACAACGCTAAGGGTTCTAAATCTCTCACCCAAGCTAGTGGTACTTAATTGTGATCCTTAGTAAACTAGTTTTCTTGCTTGTAGTAGAAGTAACCATAAAATGTTATGAAACCCAAGAAAACTTCTAGGTCTTGAAGGACTTTTGTAAGTCTTGGAGTACCCCCAGAATACTTAGACCCCAAGGTACCCTAAGAACCCCCTTAGGTCTCCCCTCGACCTTTGTAGCAAAAGCTAGAAATTTCAACCAATATGCCTTTGGCAATGCATCACCAACTGTGGCAATGTGTCATCATAGTTGGTAACATTATACCAACTTTCCCGCATTGGTGACACATCATGGGCAATGATAGAAAGCTGGCGACGCGTTGCTAATCTGCAAAACTGTAGAATTTCCCAGATTTTTCTGCTATGAACTTTGGACAATTACAAAACATATCAGACATGCTTGGTTAGCCTCCAAACTTCACCTACATGTAACACATTTTGCATAGATCACAACCAACTATTACAAGCCAATCTAGGATGCATTATAACATCATACCAATCATCATAAACCTCATAGTCCACCATAATTCATCCTTGCCCACTAACTAATGCTATTGCTAGAACTATTCGAATTCATCAAGAAAACTCATTCCAATAGCATTAATTGAACTTGAAAACATAACTCCCTTACCTCAACTCCAAGTAACAAGCAAGACTCAAGCACTCTTCCAGTCTATTAAGCTCACGAAAGCACCACCTAAGTTCCAAGCAAAACATAGGCACCAAACATCAAATTCTTGCTTTCTAACCAAAACCCAAGCTCCTAACTAACCAATGAACATGAATTCAATCAAGAACACATTGGTTACCTCGTACTAAGAACAGGGGATGGGAGAAAACATGCTTCTAAGCTCCAAAACCATGGTTTTAACCTTTAAATGAGCTCCCAATGGCCTATATACTTATGATGGATTTTCTTTTCACCAAGAAACTTTGATTTCAAGCTTAATTGGGTGGAAAAATGAGGGTGGAGAGGTTGAACTCGGGTTTATGGCAGCCACCCCTCCACTTTACCCTTTTATAACCTTTTTTTCAATCTAAGCCATCAAAGTATTAGACATGATACACTTAACTCCCCATCATTTGGTAACCTTAGCTATTCTTGATTAAAGTTTGGGTTAGAGTTACAAGTTAGGTTATAAAACTTCATTTTAACCAGTCGAGACCTAGCCTGGCTATTCAAGATGTAAAATTACCATTTTGCCCCTCAACCTCATTTAGCGCCTTAATCTTCTTGGAACTTAGTGAACTTTGGTAAACTTCCCTATTCTTGCTATGTAAACTTGAATTAAGGTTCAAAACTTAATTTAGAGCACTTTGCCTTCCTTAGGCATGCTTACCACTAGTAGGGCCATAGCACAAGCTCATCTGAGTTAGCACCCAAAAGGTGTTTAAAGGTGGTAGAACACAAACCATGGATAGTTGACGGTGAGTACTTGGGGTAAATGGGAATGAAGCAATTAGTGAGCTAGGTGGGATTGCCATACTGTATGAGTTTTCTAAATTATACCCCACAGATCTCCTAAGACTGCCTCCAGGAAAAGAGGTTAAGTTTGAGATCAAATTGGTGCCACGAGCTGCACCTATGTCTACTGCTCCCTATAGGATGGCTATTCCTGAAATGGTTGAGCTAAGAAAGTAGTTTGATGAACTGCTAGAAAAAGATTTCATAAGGCCATGTACATCTCCATGGGGAGCACTTGTACTTTTTGAAAAGGAGGAGGATGGAACCCTCAAGTTGTGCATTGACCACAGGAAGCTCAATGAACTAACCATCAAGAACAAGTACCGCTCCCTATGATGAAGGATCTGTTTGACCAGTTGAAGGGGGCTAGGGTTTCCTTTTTTAGTGTTATGCCCAAAAGCCAATCATCAGATGATTATATTTTGGACATGGAGGCATGATATTTTATTGAGGCATTAATCCAGTAATTATGTTTGTTATCCTGTTTCTATGTAATGTAATAAACATAATTATAACCCTAGAATAAAGATATTTTTAAATGTCCCTAGACTAGTATTATCATGGAGCGGGTTATGATAACACATAAAGACTAGCACATGCGGAGACTAATACAAGATGCATAGTCTACATATGGGTACAAGTTGGAGAACTTGTGTACTGGACTGACCCACCATGAGAATGCTATATGGATCGTTATATCAGTGTTATAAGTGATTCTTATAGCGATCATGTATATGTAGTCCTTTGACCTAAGGTCATCAAGGTTCCCTATATGTGAGTCACATACTTTGATGCTTCCTTTTGTTGCTCGTAACTGAGTGAACCTGAACAAGGTTGTTGGTATGTCATATATCATGCGGAGGGTTTTGTAAGATCAAGATGCGATTTGTCCCTCCTATGTAACGAAAGTGATATCTTCGGGCCCCTTGATAGTGTGAGACTAAGAAAATGCACGGCCATGCTCGGATGAGTTGATATAAGATATCAATGTCATCAGTTTAAGTTAGTCTACTCAGTAATCAAGAAACCATAGATTGGGCTATACAGGAGTTACACATTCCATGTCTCGTGCTTGGTCTTGATATCTTGGACAAATGGACAATGGCATATATAGATAATGATCATAAAGGTTTAGTGAAATCACTGGCAATGTTGTCCCTTGGGTAGCAATGATGTGTTGCATGACACCGCTCATTGTTTATGATCATAAATGTGATTTATGATCATTGCCAATGTGATAGGACCTTATTAGGTCACACACATAGAGCCAATTGGATTGTTTGAGTGCATGGGCTGAATTGTTTGGCCATGGTTTCATGATAATTTTGTATTAATGATTGGCCCAAAGGTTGAGCCATTATTAGGCCTGAAATTAAAGCCTAATCGAATTGGGGCTTTGAAACCCATTAGGCTTGGGAGTTGAGCCTCACTATAAATGCATCATATAGTGAGAAAATCATAGCTCTTGCCTTAGCCTCCTTAAGGACAAAATCAGAAGAGTGCTGAATGTTCTAGCCACACTATTCTTTTTCCATTCCTTGGAAGATGCAAGCTAGCACTGTGAACATAAAAGGAATGCATCTATTGGGACATGGTGGAGGTGTGGTGATCCCGAGAGGCTCGTGTGGATACCATAGAGAGCTTGAACCCATCAACTGTTCAAGTTTTGTGATCTAACTCAACAGTTGGATGAAAGATGTCAACTAAGCTAGGTATAAAATCTTGAGCACCCGATTTACCCTGTTTCACATGGAACCTGGAAGGTTTTTGTTATATTCTATTGTGCTTGCTTGGCTCCCAAAACCCAACATTCTCCAAGATACACTAAGATCTAGATACTTCTAGCCAAGATTTAAGGAAGAAGACATACCTAAGGCAGCATTTAGGACTACGTATGGGCACTATGAGTACACAGTGATGCCATTTGGGCTCACTAATGCCCCAGCCTTTTTCTTGGACCTCATGAAGAAAGTGTTCAGGGCTTAGTTGGACCACTTTGTGGTGCTATTCATGTTAGTGTTGTGCCCAAAATTCAATCATGAGATGATTGTATTTTTGCACATTGAGTCATGATATTTTATTAAGGCATTAATCCAG
>KK905191.1:9934-20889 GCA_000696445.1 Aquilaria agallochum | reverse complement strand
CAACAAACACATGAAATGTGGCAGCAACATATACCATAGGTTAGTCCATAAAACACATAATAAACATAACCAAATCACTATGGCAGCCTTCCTCAAGCTAATGCTTGGTCTTAGGAGAATTTTAACAGTAGTTAGTACTAACTTTTGGCTCTAGAAACACTCATTTTACTACCATCTTTGTGCACTTCACACTAGGTCACAAAACCTTCAATAAGTGCACTCCCTTCACTAAGCTTGGTTCATCAAGCTCATGGCTCTCTTCCAAGCTTAGCCCTAGCTCCATGGCTGCTTGAAAATACAGAAAACAACCCATGAGAGCAAGAGAACCCTTACTAAAATGGGTGGGCCAAAAATCAAGCTTGATCCTTGAAGTATCCAAGAAATAGCTCTAGTTTGCTTCCAATTGCTTCCTTTTGCCTTTAATTTCAATCAATTGCAAGTTTGAAGGTGTGGTGGCTATGGAGGAAGTATGGTTGTGTTCATGGGCTGGGGGAGGACGAAAATGAGAGGGGGATAAGTGATTTGGCCACTTAAATGGCCTTAAATGAGCTTAAGGGCACAAAACACACATAACAAGCTTAACCTTGCTTTATGTCATTTTCTTTCTCACTAATTATGGTTCTTTTTCTTAAACTTATTGGTACACATATGCCCAACATTTTTGAATACTTATCAAGTCTTGGCTGCCTCCCCCGTGGTGGGATAACCCCACAATTCCACCCTTAGACTTAAGTCAAAAGCTCGAACACCTTAAGGTTTACACTAGGACATTTAGGTCCTTATTGCCTTTAGTGTTTCCTTTGTCCAAACTTGTATTCCATGAGTAATTTGGTCCTTTAATATCACTTTTATACCATTTCCAAAACCTTACAAAAAATTCCATAGGTTACGTGACAAACAAGCAACCCTTAAGGCTTTTCTTGAGGACCAAGTTACCAACTTGGAACACTTTTAATGAGGTGTTGATCATGCCTTCTACGCCCCCCCATACTTCAATCACTATGGTGAGAATTACACAATATAATGGATTTTAGCTATTATGACACACTTGTAATTGTCCCATTTCGTGAGGTGGTAACACAATGAGGTCAATACCCTAAATAGTGATGGGGTAATGATAGTTTGCCGAAGTTATGACTTCTGAAGGTAGTCTCTAGCAGTTGTCGTGTCTCTAGCAGTTGTCACATCTCTGGACAAACTGCGTCGTGTCCTTCCTTAAGGTGGGCCAGAAATATCCTTGGCAAAGTAGTATCCTGGCAAGGGCGTCAGTTCTAATATGAGAACCGCAAACCCCCTCATGGACTTCTTTAAGAACCATCTCAGCATCCTTTTCACTGACAGACCACTGCAACAGGTTTGCGTATCCTTGTCGGTACAACTTTTCTCCGATCATGAAGTATCTTCCTGAGCACTTTTGCACCTTAGCAGCTTTAAGAGGGTATTCGGGAAGTTCTGAAGTTGTGAGGTACTTCTTGATAGGATCTTTCCACCCTTTGTTCGAGGTTGCTATACACATTGCCACTATGCTTGGTTGACATAGCACTTCGATGGACTCCTTCGATTTGGCCGGAGTATCTGCCTCCATATTATCTCATCGCGGTACATTTTTTATATTTGTCGTGTCAAACTCCTGGATGAGCTTTTTGACGAGGTCATGGTACTTTGCCAAGTTTGGGTCCTTTGTGCCATAATCCCCTGCCATCTATCGAACCACTAATTGAGAATCACTGTGGACCTTCAGTTGCCTCACACCAACTCTTTTTGCTAGCCGCAAGCCTGCTGTAAGGGCTTTATATTTGGTGACATTGTTGGTGACATTGAATCCAAATTTGATGGCCTTCATGGCTTCCATACCTTCGAGCCCGCAGAGGATTACTCGAGCTCCTTGATGTTCGAAACCGGAGGCTCCATCAACAAAAAGTATCCACTCAGGTTCATCATTTCCAAGGTCCTCCAGGGTATCTTCGGTTTTTGGTACTTCAGTGATGAAGTCTGCTAATGCTTAGGCCTTTATTGCCCTTCTCGACTCATAGGTGATGTTGCATTCACTGAGCTCAATGTACCACTTTGATAATCTTCCCGAGTGGTGTACCTTTCTCATGACATCTTGAAGAGGTAGGTTACTTCGGACAATGATAGGGTGTCCTTGGAAGTAAGGCCGCAGCCTCCTGCTTGCTAGCACTAGATCGTAGATGGCCTTTTGCAAGAGAGGGTACCTAATTTCGGAACCATGTAAGGACTTACTTACATAGTATACTGGTGACTATTTTCCTCTCTTCTCCCTTACGAGTGCTAAACTTACGACCCTTCCGGTAACGGTGAGGTAGAGGATGAGAGGTTCTCCTCCCAACGGCTGCCGAAGTGTCGATAGGCGGGCTAGGTAGCTCTTGAGTTCATCCCAGGCCATTTGGCAGTCTTCATTCCAAGGATGTTCCTCGGAGCCAAGGTTGCCTTCATTCTTTGCTGCTTTGGTGAGCACTTCGAAGAATGGTCAACATTGGTCACCGTACCTGGAGACAAACCTGCTAAGGGTCGTGATTCTCCCAGTAAGCCTTTGCACATCCTTGGTCATCGTAGAAGTTCAGAACGTTAGCGGGGCCTTAACCTTTTCTGGGTTGGCATTGATACCTCTCTCGGATACCATAAATGCGAGGAATTTGCCAACCGTCGCCCTCAACACACATTTCTCGTGGTTAAGACGGATTGCAAATTTTTGAAGATGGTTGAATGTTTCCCCCAAGTCTACGATATGACTGCCAAGCTATTTGCTCTTGACTATCAAATCGCCTACATATACTTGTACATTTCTCCCAATTTAGGAGCTGAATACCTTGTTCATCAGCCTTTGCCATGTTGCTCTCACATTTTTAAGGCCGAAGGGCATTATCATGTAGCAATAGGTACCGACGTCAATTATGAAGGCAATTTTTTCCTCATCTTTGGGATTCATCCTAATTTGGTCAAACCCACTGAAGGCGTTGAGGAAGCTAAGTAGACCGTATTCAACAGTAGAGTCTACCAATGACACGACAGCCCATGCCCCTGCCCAGGAAGCCCTGTGAGAGTTGGTCTCACGGTGGATTGCAATTGGCTAGTTGTGTATGTGTGCGGATTAAATCCCATGATACTAGTTGATTAACCTAGAATATGCAATATGCATGCTCTTATGCTTTGACTCGATTTATTAAAACCATAAAACATTAAAATATTAACTTGGCCAAGTAATTTCTACACAAAAATAAGTACAAATAGCCAAAGCATACAAAAATCAACATTTGTGTGAGTTTACTACACATAACAACTCGTGAGAACATTCACACATAAAGTAGACTAATGCCCTCACCCAAGAGCAATCCTAGAGTCGAGGGCTCCTCATAACATAGACAATGAAGGCAACTAAAAAACTGTATAAATATACAAGACTCTACTGAGATTTCTTTAACCTAACTCCCACCTTGGACACACGTCCCAATGGCGAGTCTCAAAAGTCCGTTGCCAAGTGCTACTAGGCTCTGCAGCCAAAGGAAGATACTAGTTAGTACTGTTACTTGACCAACAAGCCAAGTAAGCACTTATGTAGACTAGAATCACAAGGATTCTCGATACCTGTACACAGAAAAGAGTACTACCAAGATAATCCTCAGCGATTACCGGGTCCAGCAACTTCAGTCTTTGCATAACAAAACCAGGGAGTGAGAATTTGACAATTTTCAGTAAGGGATCTTCAGTGTACCTACAAGAAAATTACTAGGACTGGACATATGATGAACATATGTAAACTTGCTGCGAGCTCACACAACATGAGGGTCTGATATATGCACATATAACTAGGCCATAAAGACCTCTCCTCAAACTAGTCCTCCTCACGGTGCATCACTCCATGCCTAGTGAGTTCTGATCACTAACCCGCTCCTAGCAAGCTAAAGCTTACTGGATGCAATCATGTAGCCTTCCCATAGTCGTTATGCAGGGGAATTATGGTGGAACTTTGTAGACTAGGCTGCAGGGCCTCGTTGTTGTAGACTAGATGAATAAGGTTTTGCCTTGCAACCTTGTGGCTATGGCATGGCTAGGTTTCCAAGGGTTCTAAACCTCTCACCTGGGCTAGTAATACCTTGTTGTGATCATTGCAACATAGTTTCCTTTAAAACTTTCCTTCACTTTGAGTTAATATAAATCTAAAACTAGGGCATTTTAAGTGTTTTTAAAACATGGAAGTGATAGTACTCCCTCTTAGCTTCGTGTGGAATCTTGAATCATCTCAATCGGACAACCGAGCAAAAAGTTATGCTGAAAACAAAACCGGGTGTCAAATGCTGTCTTGGCAACGCGTCGCCACAATTGTCGACGTTCTACCAATTTTCTGAGGTCATAGCGACGCGTTGTGGGAACTCGTGGGGATTGGCGACGCGTTACCAAGCCTGCAAAATGCCTATAAAAACTCCAGTTTTGCTGCTATGAACTTTGGACACTTCCTACACATATCAAACATGATTGGAATGCCTCCAAATTTCATATACACATAGAACATGTTGCATAGATCACAACAAACTATCACAAGCGAATCTATGATGTCTTGTAACATCAATCCAATCCTCCCAATTCCTCTAGTCCACCATAATTCAACCAAGACCTTTAACTAATGCCATAGCTAAAACCAGTCGAATTCTTCAAGCAAACTCAAGCTAATGGCATTCAATGAACTTAAAAACATATCTCCCTTACCTCAACTCGAAGTAACAAGCAAGAATCAATCCCCTTTTCATTCAACGAAGCTCACCAAAGTTCTACACCAGTTCCAATAAAAAACATTGGCACCAAACATCAAAACTTCACTCTCTAACCAAAACCCAAGCTTCGAACTAACTAACAAACATGAATTCAATCAAGAACATATTACTTACCTCATTCAAAAGTAGGGGAAGTAGAAAAACGCCTCTCCAAGCTTCAAAATCATGTTTTTAAGCTTGAAATTGCCTTCTCCTAGCTTATATACTTTGATAACCTCTTGTTCCACCAAGAATTTCTTGATTCCAAGGAGAATTGGATGGAGAAATAAGAGTGGAAGGGATGAACACGAAAATATGGCAGCCATTCTCACTTTCCCCTTCTTAAACCCTCCCTTAACACACAAGGCATCAAAGTATTAAGCTTAATACAATTAAGTCCGCCATATTTGTAACTTAGTAATTCTTGATTAAATTCTTGTCTATTTTTCAAGTTTGAGTTAAGGTTGAAATTTAAGTTCTAAAAATTCATTTTAAAACACTCGGGATTCGTCCCGGCTATTCAAGATGCAAAATTACCATTTTGCCCTAAGCTTCGTTTAGTGCTTTATTCTTCTCGGAACTTAGTGAACTTTGCTAAACTTCTCTATTATTGCAATGTAAACTTGAATTAAGGTTCTAAACTTAATTTAAAACACTTTACCTTCCTCAATTGTTCTTCCAACTATAAGGGCTATAACATTCTCCCCTCCTTCTTGAATTTGGTCCCCCAAATTCCGTTGCAACTCCGGAAAAATACTAGGATATCTTTTTAGCATATCCTGCTCCATCTCCCAGGTAGCTTCCTCCTCACTATGGTTAGACCATAGGATATTAACCATTGGAATCCACTTAGTCCGCAATTTCTTGACTTGCCTATCAAGTATCTGAACTGGTTTCTCCTCATAAGTCAAGTCTTCCTGAATGGGTATCACTGAAGGATTAACTACCTGTCCNACTGTGCATTTTCTGAGTAGACTAACATGAAACACGTTATGCACTTGAGATAGGTTAGGTGGTAATGCTAACCAATAAGCAACTTTCCCTACCTTCTCCTCACTATGGTTAGACCACAAGATCTTAACCATTGGAATCGACTTAGTCCGCAATTTCTTGACTTGCCTATCAAGTATTTGAACTGGTTTCTCCTCATAAGTCAAGTCTTCCTGAATGGGTATCACTGAAGGATTAACTACCTGTCCCGGTTCCACTGTGCATTTTCTGAGTAGACTAACATGAAACACGTTATGCACTTGAGATAGGTTAGGTGGTAATGCTAACCGATAAGCAACTTTCCCTACCTTCTCCAACACTTCATAAGGTCCAATATACCTAGGAGCCAACTTGCCCCATTGGCCAAAATGGCTAATTCCTTTCATGGGTGACACTTTCAGAAGTACCTTGTCCCCAATTTCAAAACTCAAGTCTCTTCTTCTTAAATTTGCATACTTGGTCTGCCTGTCATTGGCTGTCTTAATCTTCTGCTGGATTAACTTAATCTTAGCTGTAGTGTCAGCTATGATTTCAGGTCCAATAACTATCTTATCTACCGGATCTGCCCAACAATGAGGTGTCATAGATCGCCTCCCATACAAAGCTTCATAGGGCGCCATTCCAATAACAGTTTGATGACTGTTATTATAAGCAAATTCGATCGGTGGTAAATGCTGATCCCAATCACTTCTGAAATCAATAGCACGCAACCGTAGCATATCCTCCAAAGTCTGAATCACTCTCTCGAATTGACCATCAGTCTGAGGATGAAAAGCAGTACTGAGACTAACTTTACTTCCCAATGCTTCTTGAAAAGCATTCCAAAATCGTGATGTAAACTGAGGATCTCTGTCAGATATAATCTGATCCGGTATCCCATGGAGTCCCACAATCTCCTTGAGATACAACTGAGCCAACTTCTCCAATGTATAAGTGATTCTGATTGGTATAAAGTGTGCCAACTTCGTCAGTCTGTCAAGCACTACCCATATAGCATCATGCTGACTCCGGGTATTCGGTAACCCCACTAAGAAATCCATAGTAACAGATCCCCACTTCCTCACTGGTAGAGGTAAACTTTGAAGTGTGCCTGTTGGTTTCTGATGTTCAGCTTTCAGCATTTGACATGTCAAACACTTTGCCACATATCCTCCTACATCCCTTTTCAATCCCGGCCACCAAAAATGTGTCTTCAGATCTTGATACATCTTACTAACACCAGGGTGAATATTCAAAGTGCTACTATGTGCCTCTTATAGGACTTGCTGCCTAAGTCCGTCCACATTCGGTACATAAAGATGATCTCCATAATGCAATATTCCATCCTTGTATCTGAATTCCTTCCTCATTGTGCCAAGTTTCGCTTCTCCTGAAATTTTCTTCAACAATGGATCTTTCATTTGGGCTTCTTTAACTTTGACTAACCAAGCTGACTGGACTTCCAAAACGTAGACTAGGGATTTTTCTCGACTTTGCCATAATTCATGCAAAGCTAAGAAACAGTCCCTCAATACTCCTCCAGAGGAATTTGTAGCCTAATCTTTAGATAAGATCACTCCTCCCGTGTACTTCCAGCTCAATGCATCTGCTAACACATTTCCCTTGCCAGCACAGTACTCAATCGAACAGTCATAATCTTTTATGTATTCAATCCATCGCCGCTATCTCATATTCAAATCCTTCTGGGTAAATAAATATTTCAAACTCTTGTGATCGGTNTGATCGGTGAAGATTCTGAACAACCTTCCCATCAAATAATGCCTCCACAACTTCAGTGCAAAAATCACTGCTGCTAGCTCAAGATCATGAACCGGGTAATTCAATTCATTAGGCCTCAGCTGTCTCGAACCATAAGCAATCACCTGACTGTCTTGCATCAATACACATCCCAATCTGGAACCAGATGCATCAGTATAAACTGTAAAGGCTCTATTCAGATCTGGTAAGACAAGTATAGGTGCACTAGTCAATCTCTCCTTCAATTCCATATAAGCTTCTTCACACTTCGATGTCCACTCAAACTTCTACGTCTTCTTGGTCAATGCTGTCAGCGGTGTAGCTATCACAGAAAAATTCTTTATAAAACGTCTGTAGTAACCTGCGAAACCCAAGAAACTCCTGACCTCGATAACTGTAGTCGGTCTCTTTCACTCAACTACTACTTGAACTTTTTCAGGATCAACTGACAAACCCTGAGCACTGATGATATGCCCCAAAAACTGAATCCTCTTTAACCAAAACTCACACTTAGACAACTTTGCATAGTATTGATTATCCTTCAGCACTTGCAAAACTATTCTAAGGTGCTCCTCATGCTCTGATGTAGACTGGGAATATACCAGAATATCATCGATGAAGACTTCAACAAACTGATCCAAAAATGGCTTAAAGATCCAATTCATGGCTTCCATAAATACTGCTGGAGCATTCGTTACACCAAAAGGCATAACCGTATATTCATAATGTCCATACCTCGTTTTGAAAGCAGTCTTCAGAATATCTTCCTCCTTAACTCTGATCTGAAAATACCCAGACCGAAGATCAATTCTGGAAAACACCTTCGCTCCCCTGAGTCTATCAAATAGATCATCAATTCTAGGAAGTGGATATTTATTCTTGATTGTCACTGCATTCAACATCCTATAATCAATGCACAACCTAAAAGTTCCATCTTTCTTCTTCACAAATAACACCGGAGCTCCCCACAGTGACACACTTGGCCTCATAAAGCCTTTCCTCAGTAGTTCCTCCAATTGCTTCTTTAATTCATCCATCTCAGGAGCTGACATCCTATAAGGTGGTATGGAAATAGGTTCAACCCTTGGCTGTAGATGGATTGCAAATTCAGTATCCCTTGTAGGTGGTAACCCAGGTAACTCTACTGGAAACACCTCAGGAAATTGATTAGCTACAGGAATTCTCCCCAGTTCCTCCTCTATAGCCACTCTATTCAATGAATAATACTCTTCTTCACCAACTATAGGGATGGTATCTATAAGTCTAAGGTGTAGACTCTTAGCACTAGATGCCAACCCTCCTGCGCAAGTCACTCTAGCTCCTTGAGCATCAGTAATGTCAACTGAGTGATTCGCACAGTCAATTTGTGCCTTATGCTTACTCAACCAGTCCATTCCCAATACTAAATAATAAGACCTCAATTCTATCACCCATAACTCACAACAAAAATCATGGTCACTTAACTGCAAGGGATACCTAGTAAGCACTTCATTGGTCACAATAAAACCCCTTCCTACACTCCTAATGAGTCTCAACTCACCCGAGATTTCTCTCTGCAATTTAAACTTATCTACCAAGGCAGAAGATATCACTGAAAGGGTAGCTCCTGTATCAAATAGCACTCTAACACTACTATTCTGGAAAGTAAAATTACCTCGAACGGCGGACGGTTCTCTGGCCACCTGACTCGTCAGGGCGAAAACCCTTGGCTCAACTGCTACTGTGGCTACACCAGGCCAATTCCCTATGGCAAGGGGTACAAGGGGTAAATTTCGAGGCAGACCTGACATCGGTCAAGCTCTTGGGCATTGCCTCGCCCAATGTCCTCTCTGACCACAGATATTGCAAACATCTGTCCCCAGAGTACATGGTCTTGCACCATGAAACCGTCTGCATCTAGGACATAAACCTGTCTTCCTTCTCTTGGATGGACCTTGGTTCTCTACCATTGGTTGTTTCCCAGCACTTTTTCCTAAGTTGGCTGGTCCAACCTCCACCTTTTTGGTAGATGTCCTGGAATCCTCAAATTCCCTTTCTAAGGGCAACGCCTTCTGAACCACCTGGCAATAGCTCCTGATATCCACTGTCGCCATATACCTCCTAAGTATAGGCTTCAAACCTTGGAAGAACTTCTTAGCTTTCAACTCATCATTGCCCATCATATACGGAGCATACCGGATAAGAGAATTGTAGCACTGCTCATACTCTCACACAGACATCTCTCCCTATGTCAGATTCTGAAACTGGATCCTCCTCTGATCCTGTGCAGTTTCACTGATGTACTCATGTCTAAACTTTTTCTCGATGTCTAACCACTTGAGCACCTTCTTCTTGTGCTCTGGGCGAGTACCATTACTTTCCCTCAACAACTCCATCACATCATCCCACCATAGACTACCCCTTCCTCTCAGAAAGAAAGGCACTAGAATCATCTTCTGCTCTGACTCATAACCACCATAAGTAAAAAGTCTATTCGTTCTAGACAACTAGTCCTCTGCTCTATTAGGATCACCTGTCCCATCAAAGCTCGGTGGATCAACAGTCTTAAACTTCTCCAACAATCTCATCTGATGTGGAGTGTCTCCCCTCCTTGGAGCCTCCATCACCTCTGGTTCCTCTTCCTCCTCATGAACCTAATTTCTATGTTCATGAGCCCTAGGCACTTGCTATTGCTCGGCATGCCTTTCCTGATCCTGATGTGGATCATTATCCTCTTGAATAGCATCTCTGTCCTCATAATCTCTGAACATCTTAGTCACAAGGGTGTTCATACCCTGTGCCACTTGGGCCATAGTCTATGTCAAGCCCTGTAATACCCTGGATATCTCGTCCAACCTTACCACAACTGGGTCACTAGAACCTTCACCAGGTTCCCTAGTTCCCCTTGAAGCTCCTGACCTAGTGTCAACCATAGTAACCTACAACCACAGCCAGACAACATTGCCCAGATGTTGGTCAATACTAACTTCCTAGCACTTGGACTTTCCAAACTAGATCTCAGTCGTAGCCTCCAATATCTATGAAATGAGTCCTAAGCTCTTATACCAAAAACTGACATGACCGCCCGTGCCCCTGCCCAGAAAGCCCTATGAGAGTTGGTCTCACGGTGGATTTCAATTGGCTAGTTGTGTATGTGTGCAGATTAAATCCCATGACACTAGTTGATTAACCTAGAATATGCAATATGCATGCTCTTATGCTATGACTTGGTTTATTAAAACCATAAAACATTAGAACATTTATGTAGACAAGTAATTTCTACACAAAAATAAGTACAAATAGCCAAAGCATACAAAAATCAACATTTGTGTGAGTTTACTACACATAACAACTCGTGAGAACATTCATGCATAAAGTAGACTAATGCCCCCACCCAAGAGCAATCCTAGAGTCGAGGACTTCTCATAACATAGACTATGGAGGCAACTAAAATACTGTATAAATATACAAGACGCTACT
>KK905190.1:0-15634 GCA_000696445.1 Aquilaria agallochum | reverse complement strand
CCTGTCTCGGTTCAAGGCTCAAGGAGCCTGCCACCGGCTACTTGTCCCCTACGCCCAGAAATTCAGAAAACATCCGACCGAACACGTGTCGCCATCTGAACGGGCTGGACACTCCTATAAATACCAGTGAATAGACCCTGGCAAGGGGTTGGACTCCTCATCCTTGAGAAAACAAAAACAGGCAAGGCACCTAAACCTCCTAGTGTTCCGCTCTTTTACCTCTCCGGACACTGATTTGGGCGTCGGAGGCTCCTCTCCAGAACGACATCCCGGGGACCTCCTAACCCTCTCTTTTGAGCTTTTCAGGCACGCTCCCCTGGGCAATCTAGTATTCGGGCGTTCTCCCCCTCAGGTAGTCCCTCCGCAAGTCACAATGTCATCCGACGAAGATGCTGTTGGGCATCACCACCTTAAGTAGAAAATCCATAACCCAATTTATTTAATTTATTAAGTGAAACTAGATTTCTTTTAAATTTCGTAACATACCTCACATCAACAAGTATCTTGATACCTCTATCATGCAATTGGATCTTCATATTATCAATGCTTTCAATTCTCTCTTCTTGGTAATTTGCTAAATAAATTGGCTTATCACATGCCACAAATTTTGTGAACAACTCCCTTTTTGTGCAAACAAGCCGAATTGAATATTCATACATCTTTCAAATCTTTCTTCCGACTAGCTTTTTGCATCATTAAAGTGACTGCTTCATCATCACTTTTGTCATCCTCTACTACATTCACATCACTTATATTTTTCTCATTTTTTTTCTCATTTTCTTTTTTTCCTTTGTCTTAAAATTTTTTTTCATGTCCTCTTCTAATTTCGAGCAAAAAAACTTTATATGTCCCAAATCATGATAATACTAGCATTCCATATTGCTCCAATCTTTTTTAGGTTTGGAACTTGATCTTCCTTTTGATTCCCTTTTTCCTCTCCAATGACTTCTTCCTCGCTTAACCACGAACACATTATTATCTTCATCTTTTTTTTTTCAAGTTTCTCATTTGATCATGCTTCAAAAGCATAGAGGTCACATATTCAATTTTTGAAGTATATATTCCAATCATCAATAAAGTCATAATCGGCTCATAAAATCTTGATAAAAAAAATTATTCAAAATTGTAGACCTATCTTCTGCTTCGATCTTTTCACCAACACTTTCCAATTATGTGACAAGCTTGTCAAACTCATTCAAATGCATAATCAACCTAGTTCCATCTTTCATCCTCTAATCATATAATTGTCTTTCCTAACATAACTTGTTAGTACTAGACTTTGACATATATATTTACCTTCAAGTTTATCTATTAATTTTTTTGGAGAGGTCTTACTCAACACATCATACCTGAGTTGTCATGTAAGAGCCAATCTAATCGTAGTCATTGCTATCTGCTTTTTTTCCTTCCACTTTGCATTTGTTATAGATTCCAGCTTTGTTTTCTCAAACACATCGCTAAGTTTCTATTGAATTAGCACATCATTCACCATGCACTTTCAAAGGCTAAAATCTTCGGATCTACTTGTTAAGCAGAAGAAAAAAAAAAAAATCAAACAAATAGAACAACAAGTAATTTTTTTGTCAACCATAACAATTTCACGACCTTTCCACAATAAAAACTAAAAAAAAATTACAAATATAAATTCTTTCAAACTCTCAATGCCTACTTTTCTTTAAGTCTCATAACATATAACACCCCTAAAAAGCTAAGATACACACACACACACTCACCTAAATTTCTAAACAAGAAAATTAATCCTACTCTAAATCAACATGTTGGCCAACAGAGACAATCAATTTAATAAGGAAAAACACAAGTTACACTATAGTCCTCTAACGTCATCTTCAATTTAATAATTTGAGTCACTAACTTTAATAGGAACTAAAGGAACAAGGCGATCTTTTAAGCTAAGGAGATTTCTATAGCTGAAGTTACTGGTGATATGAAAGCTCTTTCATATTTATGGGTGGTAAATAGAAGTAGAAAGCTAAGGTGAGTATGGTATGAATGGTCACAATATAACCCTTTAACTGCAATTTCCAATTGGTTAGATTAGCTATCTGATTCCATCTCCAGATAAAGATGTATCTTATTCTTGTGTTATCCATTTAATAAATTTATTTTTGTTGGCCAATAAAAAAAAACATGTATCTGTTGATACCTAATTTTGTTCAGGTATTAACTTTTGTTTAGTTTTAGATTAGGAAAAGTTAGTTTACAAGCATTTTGTTTTGTAGGGGGTAATTTGATCTTTTTCTTGTGTTATTAATTTTAGGAGTCTACAACATTCATCTAAGATAGAAATAGGAGTTAATTTAGTTTAGGTACAAATTTGGAGTTAGAAAGGTCTTGTAGGGTCAATTTAGGCAAAAGTGAAAAGTTTGGGCGAAAACCGAGGGATTTTAGAAAATTCTAGCCAAAATTGGAAAGTTTGGGGCAAATCTGGAAAAATCATGAAATTCTAGGCAAATCTGCCGAAAGTTGTGAAGTTTTGAGCTAATTTGATAAATCTTGGAAAGTTTGGGCTCAATTGACAGATTAGAGAAGTATTGGGTGAAAATGAGAATTTGCATGAAGTCTGGGGCTGAATCAGCAAATCAAGAGCTTTTCTGGACGTGGATTAGTATTTTGACCAAAACTCTCTCAAATTTGATTTGGATGAGTTTTAACTTCTTAAAACCTAGTTAATCTCGCCTAAGACTCCCCTACTATAAATATGGGCCATTACCAGAGAAAAAAGAGAGGAAAATTCGAAACCCTAACCTCCTAGGTTAAAAAGAAAAAACTGCAACCAATAGTCCCTGTCTCTCCTCTCTCATCCGCAGAAACCCTGANAGGAGCCCCCCTCGCCGCCGTCCACGCCGAATCGGAGGAGGATCGAGGCCCGTCCGCCCCTCCAGTCGCCAAGCCCGCCGCCAGATGCCGTTCGCCCATCCTCAGGAGGTCGTCCTCGTCGCCGTTCGCCGCGTCCCAGGCCTCAAATAGGCCAATTGTCGCCAACGTCGCCGGAGAAACGAGGAATCGGAGCATATCCGGCAGAAGACCCGCGAACCCGACCCCTTTTCTCATCCTGCGTTTAGTCCCCAATCTTTTAATTTTGCTCGTTCTTACCCATTCTTGTTTCTGTTTTAACAAATCAGCCGCCGACAGCATTGTTTTTGCTTATTTTCTTGCTTTGATTGCTTGTTTTGTTACTTTTAGGATCATGAATTAGTTTTGGTAATTAATACTATTACACAGAATTCAGGTTTAGGTTAGATCAGATTTTATTTATTTTATTTTCTTTTTCTTAGCTAGCACAAGTTAAAAATTTATTCATATACTGCATCTAAAAAATCACACTTAGAAAATTCAATTCCGCGTGGATTTAATAAAACCTTATAATGAATTTAGGATAAAAATTAAAAATAAAATTTGAAATACACATCCGGATTGTTTGATAGAATCCATGGTTTAGAAATATCAAAATTTTATAAAATAAATAAAATCAAGTAGTTCGGTTTAGAAGTCCATAACCGGGGAGGTTCGATTAGAATTCATGATTTAGAAATTGATTAAATTAATTAAAAGTAAGCACAAAAAATTTAAATCAAACTAAGATGTTAATTTTTGGGCGTTAAAATAAAGTTATTTTAGTGTAACCGTATTCTCAAACCCCTCGAACTCTTATAAACCATTTTCAGGTGTCCAATTAACCTACATAAAATCGATTGGTGATAACTCTAAAAAAACACGTTGCTATAGTATCACAACAAATAGCATATAAATATCTCTATGTCTATGACAACCATTTTCTTTTCACTCCATATAGCAGAAATGAGAGCATTGAACCTCTTCCAATTAATCTTCACTTTTGTCCTTTTACGTCCGGGTGTGAGTTTTTAGATTTGAAAAGCTATAGTATTTTTGCCCTACAATTTCACAAATTTATTCTGTTAAGTCACAAAATGACAAAATGGACACCGTTTTGCATGTTCGATGTGGATAAGCAAAGAAAAGCTTTCGCTTTTTATCGAAAATGAAAAATTTATTAAAAAAAATAAAAAAAATAAAAAATCACAAACATTATTTTAGGGAATAAGATAATGCAATGACACCAAAAACCCAAATAATCCAATTCCAAGGAACATCGTAAGATAAAGCCAACAAAAAAATATAGAAAACCCTAACCCTGAACCTTAAAATAGAACTGATAAAAAAATAAAGCCATGTCCAAAATCATAGTCCAAAGCCTTATGGGGGGCAACTTTATCTTGGAGGGAAATAAAAAACTCGCCGGCTCTCAACACTTGTTTTTGTGATTTAATCCCCTACATCAGTCTTTTCAATTTGCATTACTATGCTAAATCTTTTGGCCTTGAGCACATATTTTTCTGCCAATTTCTTTGAATTTTTACCTTGTTCAGATTCTCTAAAACACTCGATGCAATTTCATTACACCCATTTAATGACTCTTCTAAATAATTTTTCATATCCTTATTTTTTTGATCATTTCAGCATTAAATCACATTTACTATTATTTAAACCCATACTAGAAAAATAAGGCACATTTTTATCTAAGATTCTTGACCCAAAGGACTTAGCCTAAAGCCTGCCAGAACTTTTTACCTTATTAGCCCCAACATAGTAGCTAATTCGGCCCGAATCCCCATAATTTGCGGCAACCATAAACTTTTCTTGTCGGTCGCCCCTTGCAGTGCAGTTGACTGCCAGTGCCTTGACTCTGGCACTGTCCTGAGTCCTAACCACTAGTGCCCTGAGCAGCTCCAGTTAGCCACGACTTGGTAATAGCACTGCCGGAAGCCATCGTAAAATGGCCATCACCATAAATTGGTTCACCTCCTCCTAACACTGCTTCAACTCTCACGTCCTCCTATCTTCGTGATGGCATTTTATCTCCCTTGTCTTTCTACCCCCAAATGGAAGATGCTACCCCAGTTTGACTAGTCGCCTCCATCTCTCCGCTACAAATGCCCTTAGTTGCCATGCCGCTTAAAGATCCTCCGCCGACATTTCTTTGACTCCATCGTTCTCCTTCCCGCTGACACCAAATGCGGTTCTAGAGTAGCCCACCTTGTCTGCTGACTCACTGAACAACCCAAACACGGCCCACCAAGAATCATTGTCGGACGCTGTTGAAAAGTATAATTTGCAAATTTTGTATTTAACAATGAAAAAAGCATGCAAGGGGGCGGCAATGTTGCAGCTGTAAAATTCAGCCATTTAATGAAGATATACCTAGCTGTCCGTTACTTGTTGCAGCTGTAATTGGAAATTGCGATGGGAATTACAAAGCCTTTACTTAGCCGTCAAGAAATCATGTACAAAGCACCACAAAGCCTACCTGTTTTGCAGCTGTAATCTTAGCTGTTAGAAGTCAAAAATAGTGGCTTAAGTTATCAATTTCACTTAGAATTCTCTTACTTTAAGTTATCAAAGTCAGCTAAATGGGCTTATATATAGGCATTCAAGCCATAGTTAATGTATTGGTATTGTCTCCATGAATTAAATATAAAGCAAAGAGCTCCTATCTTCTTCTCTGCATCTCTTCGTTCTTCTCTTTGCCTTTCTCCCTAAATTTTTTTGTTAAATTTTTTTTACCACCTAACAAACACCTCCACCATCCCATCGCAAATCCTTGAATGTCTTTTAGGCAGCCTTAAACCCACCCAATTCATTCTACGTTTCTGATCCGAACGAGAACTGCTTGAATCCCTCGCCTCCACCAATTCAAAAAATCTATAATGATTGTTTCCTTTTGAACCAAAATCTAGCTCCTTGTCCCCTGAACGAAACGATGCTACCCGTCTACTGGACTTACAGAGAATCTTCTTAAATTTGAAATGAACCAAACAATTTTACCCCTCATAGATCAATTGAACCCCGATTACGATGCTCGATTTCAATTATACGGATGAAATTTTTAGATCCCCACTTGACTTGTAAGAAGAAAGATTTTTGTTCAATGGAAAAAGAAATTTCGGCATCGAATTTGATGACCCTTGAAGCCATACGTAAAGAAAGTTTGATGGGCCCATAGGCATGTTTTTGAAGTTTTAAAGGTCACTTTTGGATTTTAAGCCTTAAGTATTATAAGTACCAAATATTGGGTAAATAGCACCCGTGGCCCCTAACCTTTTATTATTATCTTATTTTAGACCTTAACTTTAAAACCTCATATGAGACGTTCCTAACCTTAATTTTTTGTTCAATTTTAGACATTTGGCAAATGAAAAGTGTTAAAATTGATGAAACTGACAATGTGGCATGCTAGCTTGGGGCAATTGGCCACATGGCACAATCAATCACTAGTTATAGATGCTTGCAATTGGCTACATCAGAAATTTAGTGCCTATGTTACAAAAAGGAAGTAATTTAGGGCATATACAGGGTTAGTCCACATATCTCATTCCTCCTCCCTCCCTACGCCTCCAGCCCTCCCTAGCCACCTTCGGCCTTGGCCTCATCCGCCGTTCCTCCTTTTCCTCCCCTTATTCCCTCCTCCCCTCGTTCCCTTATTCCCTCATCCGTTAACCCTCCTCCGTCCATCTAGTGAGATTTCGTCCGATTGTAACCCTCAATTTTGGCCGATTGCCTCCCATGATTTTGTTCGATTTCATTCACTATTTGCCTCCACCATCCTCGATCTCACTTAGCCATTTCATTCCCCCATTGATTACTCTCGTCTCCTTAACTGATTGACCTTCTCTTACTAACCTTTGATTCGAATTGGATCAACGATTCAAATCCCAGCCACGCCTTCACATCCATCACCGTCTTTGTCATTTCCTTGCCGCTGTTGCATCCGTCATCATCATTTCCTTGGATTTGGAGGTTTCAGGTGGGTTTAGGATTCGGTTTCTATTCAAATCAAAGACAGCTACGGAGGAGGATGGGGGATGGTAGTGGCTTAGGATGGGTGGATTTGACGGGAGATGATGGTGCGTCTTGATGGGGGACAATGGCGTGGTGAAGCAGGGAAGGTGGGTTGGGACTGTTTGTAACGCGGGGGCTAGTGGCTAGAATGACAACGGGCAGAGGGAGCAATAGTCTAGGGGTGGCAGTGATAATTGAGGAAAAGTTAGGGTTTTAAAGTAGGGGTGAGCATGGGTCGGGTTGGTTCGGTTTTAAGGTGGAACCGAACCAACCCGAAATGGCCTCGGTTCCAAAATTTTTCTACCCAGCCCAGAACCGAGAACCGAACAGAACCAGAACCATGGTTCTCGGTTTCTCGGTTCTAGTTCTCGGGTTTTTCGGTTTATAACATATACCTATAACAACACCAAACTTCAATAAATCTACATCCATAATCAGTTTTATGACATATTCAACATAATATACAATTAAACTAATATTTAAATATATGTACTTAGATACATTCAAAAGAGTTTAAAATGTTGTTCTTACAAAAATGGTTCAAAAGAGTTGCTTTTGGGATATCTTTTATCTCAACTAGTTTACTTCATTCCAGTAATTTCAATATTTGTATGACATTCAATATGAAAAATTAAGCCTTTAAGACCATATTCTTCAGTATCAAAACCTAAAATATGTTGATGTCATAAATTTTTAATTTTGCATGACTCAAATGAAAAAAATATCATAATTGTGTCATAAAGAGTAGTCTGGAATGAAAGATCGAAAGCAAAATGACTTAGGAGTGGTGGGTCTATGAATCAAAGTGATTTAAGTAAATATGGAGAAATTTCGTAAATGATCCCACAACTTCGATACTGTTTCAATTTGGAACATTAGTTTAAGAGTTTAATATAAAAACACAAAATAACCATCATAATACTTCAAAGAAATATGTGTGTGTGTGTGTGTGTGTGTGTGTATGGATATATTAGTAATACTATAATTTTTATTATATAATTATATATATATCTCGGGTTCGGTTCCACCTCGGGTTGGTTCCATATGGAACCAGAACCAGCCCAAAAACCGTCGGTTCTCCTATATGTGGAACCAACCCGAGAACCATGATCAATTTTTACCCAACACCCAACCCATGCTCACCCCTATTTTAAAGGAGGGAATAACAAAATCAGGGACCTAGGCTACTATTTACTCTTTATTCTTTTTTCCTTCCTTTTCCACGTCAGTGCCACTATGGCAAATTATCTACTTTAGCGTGCCACATGGTTAGTTCTGTCAATTTTAACACTAGCGCTTTTCGTCAACCAAAGATCTAAAGTAGAACAAAAAATTAAAGTTGAAAATGTTCAATGTGAGATTTTGAGACTAAGGTCTAAAATAGAACAGTAATAAAAGATTAGGGGCCACAAGTATAATTTACCCACCAAATATGTTTCTCTTGCGAGTACATAGAAGTTTCCTAGACTAACAAAGTCGCAAATGATATTTTGGCGTCGCACACGGCAGAAGTTGGACAAGTGGACGGAGTAGCCCCTAGCTCTGTGGAGGAAAAAGATTGGTTGTGATGTTGATTTTTTAACATGGATAAATATTTTATCCACCGACCGTGGAAAAAAAGATTTCCACCACCATTTTTATTTGAAAACCTTTATCATCTTCTTAACTCTTTAACTTAACGATGTTAAGCTTTAACCATCATCACAGCCAACAATTTTACCTTAACACATTGGCATTGCTTGTGTAAAAGAGAAGGAAAAAACAAATTAATGGTTCCCACAAACAGCAGTTTGCTAGTTTTACTGTTGGAAAAAAGAAAAGGAGTAAAAAAACTGGTTTTGCAGAAATGGATAAAAAAGAAATGAAAGATCAAAGGCATATGAAATTATGAAATTCCAAAGTTCTAGCAGAAGCATATAAAATATGAAATTCAAAGGCAATTTACGACAAGTTGAAAGGCAATAAGATTCCAAAATATTGAACTCTTTATATGACATAAGTTGATCGATAAATGATTGTCAATGCCGAAATCTCCTTCCTTCCTCTCCTATGTTAAGTTTCTTTCAAATAGATCTAGTCAGCAAATGAAAACAATCGTTGCTCATTTTGGGTTCATGGTACAAGGCAATGTGGCCGGTGGCCATTTTAGCTTCATTGCTAGAGGTAGAAGTGAAGAAGACATCAACAGGAATTTTTAGTTGTCTAGCACTATTAGAAAAATTAATTTAGTGACGGCATTTAGCGGCGGCTAATCGTCACTAATGTCGCTTTAGAGACGACTTGGTCTGTTTCTAATTTATTTGCCACTAATTTCTTAGTGACGGCTGCCGTTACAAATTAGCAACTTCTGACCGTCAAAATCTTGATGGTCACTTATTTACGGCATCGGCGTGCTATCAGAGATTTAACCACGGCTTGTTGTCGATAAAATAGCGAAGGCTCACTATCGCTATGTTTAGTGAGGGCTTATAGTTGCTAGTTTAGTGAAGGCTTGTAGTCGCTAATTTTTGTTATTTTAGCGATGGCTATTTGTTGCTAAATAGCGACAGTTGGTTATCACTATATTAGTGATGGTAGCCTGTCACTAATTTGTGATGGGTTACTGTCACTACTTTGTGGCATTTAACCTTGGCTACTTTGTGATGAATGGCGGTTGCTAGTTTGTGATGCATGGCCGTCGCTACCTTGTGATAGATTATGACTTCTGGCCGTCACTAGTTTACAACTGTTGGCCGTCACTAATTCATCAGTACACATCCAACATGTAGCCTGTCACTAATTTGTGATGGGTTACTATCACTACTTTGTGGCGTTTAACCTTGGCTACTTTGTGATGAATGGCTGTTGCTAGTTTGTGATGCATGGCCATCGCTACCTTGTGATAGATTATGACTTCTGGTTGTCACTAGTTTACGATTATTGGCCGTCACTAATTCATCAGTACACATCCAACATACACATCCATTCCTTACAGCTCCAACAACCATAAACCAAACTAGTTCTCATTAATCCAAACTAATGCCGTACAGTTCCAACAACCATAAACAGAAGTTGTTCCCATTAATCCAAAATAATTTACACATAAACATGGCAGTTGACATTTATAATGCATATAGTGGCAAAATGTATTTTCGCACATGTAGTCTTAACTATAGTAATCCAAGTACATGTGAGACAATACTACCCTAACGTCATATAGTTTGGTGACAAATAGTACCTAACCATCAGACTTTGGTATAGCTGGTGAGATCTTCCCAATTGGTTGCTATATTGATGCCATCTGTTCCTGGCGTCTGCGCTTTATCTGTGCAACAAGGTTGGCTAACTGTTCCTGGTTGTGGCACTCCATATGTGAAGTACGCCTATCCATGTCTTCTTGTACTTGTGTTTGTAGTTGGATCATTCTCTTGGAGACTATCTCCTCCACCCGACGGTCAACCTCTTCCTGGAATTATGCTATTTGTGTGAACGGGATTGGCATACTAAACCCGTCGCCGTAGTATGAATGATGACAACCAGGCACCAAAAGACTCTCTAAACCTATTCCTGGGACATACCCATTCTTTTTTCCCCCCAGTAATCTCTGCAAAAAGCAATGCCTCATCGAACTCAACCTTACCTTTTGAATGCTGTGTTATCTCATCCGCCTCTGCAAGATATTAAGCTTATATAGTGCTCCATGTTAAGCAAGTCACCAACTTTAGTATATGGTAATGATCATTTTAAGCACTACCTTATAGGTCATTAATACTAATCCTAAAATTTTCCATATTCTTATTCACCTTCTTTCCATCTTTCTTGGTGTAGCACTTGTTCCATGGTTTGAAGAAGCCGGCATCCTTTTTCTCAGGATGCCTCCTTCTGCATGGTAATAGGCAGACAAAGTTTCTTAGTTACATATTTATATTGACAATTTTATGAATGTATTAACTAATTTTTTTTTTACCATCTTCAGCCTATGTCCTGATACTGAGACTCTACCTTCAGCATAATTTTCCATCTCTTCCCTAGATGCACATTGAATCTGGCTCATCCTAGATGACATCTCCTTGAAGTCAGGTAAAGCCCACTAAGCTTCAAGTGCCATTAGTGTCTCTATCGTCATCCAATTGGCTTTCTCCCTTCACTTTGTCATATCTTTTTCTTGTCTTATTTTTTTATATGCCTGCATCAAGCATCTTTTTTCCAACTTGCAGAAAATGGCAAATGTGCGACTATGATCAAAAGGATCCCACGATCATTTAGTCTAAAAATTATCAACAAAAAAAGTCAATTAACCCTTGCTTTGTCCAATAATTGTAATGACATCAGCACTATATGAACCTAGAAGATGCTAAACCATTGGTTAACAGTGCTGGCCATGGCAGCCCCCTCCCATGACCTATATGGTCCATGAAAATGACCCATTATGCAAGGAGCAATATGGTCTTGGTTAGTGTATGGAATGAAGCTAGACACTGAACACATATTTCACTGTTGTCAATAACCATGCAACAACGAAAACTTAAGTAACCAAAAGAAGGTTGAATAATTACCATACGATGTATCAGAATATAGTGATATATGAATATGTCGGGATACCATGCCAGCAGATAGATCTGGGTTGAAAAAATCCATGCCACCATTCATGGAGTCTGGTTGACCAGACGACTCATGGGAGTGACCTCTGGGCAATCCGATCTTAGTTGGCGTACCTTCACGCCAACTTGAGTGCGATGATCTTGAGCCTCCACGTTGCAATGACCCACCCGTCTCTGGTACAATCATATCGGCTGCAGGTAATGTTCCATGTATATCCTGAGTAGTATCAACAAGCGTATGCCTCAACCTTGGCTTCCTTCCACTAGTGCTCGGTGCTGTAAGGCGAACAGCATTAGCAAAGTCCATATGCAGACTCTTCTTTAGGAGTCCCCACCTCCTACATTGGTTTGTGGAGGTACCCCCACCTTCTTCTCTTTCAACCATCTTCACAATACTAGTTAGAAAAGTTAAAAAACAGTATAAAAAATTAATTATTTCTCTAAAAAAAATTTATTTTCAAGTGATTATTGGATAGATAGAGTATAGGATTCACATTAGATATAGATTAGAAAAAGTGAAAAGAAAAGACTACTTTCCCTAATGGTGCTGAACAGAATAGGTTGAATGTTACAAAAAAGGGTATTATGAGTGAAATACTTGAGTTTTACCTCTAGGAAAAGGGACTCCATTGTGCATAGTTAAACAACAATGGTCAAATTCTCTTGCTTTCTAGTTTGTAGAGAAAATAGTTACAAATGCAGACATAGTCGGGACCTTTTGATTTTAGTCTTGTAAATCAATTTCTTGGCATTTTCTAAATCATTTTATAATTATTATAAGATATTATTGTAAGTATTATAATAATTATAGTTATTATAATTGGTGATAACAAGGTTTGATGTTTATTATTATAAGTATTTAATATTTACTAATATTTCACTAATTGGTGATAACAAGTTTAGACGTTAATTGGGAATTATAAAGCTCCAAATTAAGAAGGATGAAACAGATAATACACAGCCAACAACTTCCCATGAAGAAAAACCCTCTAAGATAATTGTTCTTTTGAACTGAAACATAACAACCTACTTGGCTCGACAACATCACAAAAAATTAGTAGAATATAATAATTTTCAGAAAATTATTGCATGAACAAACAAAAATCAATATCGATAGACCGATACATAGCCATACAGAGAAGCAATGCTTACAGCCCTTCCCGACTCAATTATTCCACATAATATTTTACTTATTATTCACACAGAAGATTAATTATTATAATTAAAATAATTGCTATTATTATTACAATTTTGGGGGTGTATATCTTAGGAGTATGCAAAAAATCTGAAAAATATAGTTAATAATATGGAACATTTATATAGCGACGACATTTAGCAAAGGACTAAAAAAAAGGAACATATTTTTAAATTATATCATAGGCTGTAATATTCATTTGATTTCAAAATCTAAATAACAAGCAATAATAGCAAATCAATTAAGGACTATATTAAGTTATAGGTTGGTTACCAAGACAACATTAGAGTTGTGATGATATGAAATGAGAAATGTACAGCTCATAGACAACAAACCAATTTGCTAGATCCATCCATATAAATTGATGCCCATAGCTTCAAATGGCTATGAAAATTAACAAGCTATGAAACGAACAACAGAAACAATCGAAGGCTTACTTTGTTTGCGTTCGAATTGCATGTGACCAATGGAGGAGCCATAAGTAGTTGAAAGAAATGCCTGTCACTCCAATTGAGGCGATTAAAATGTCAACAACACCATAGCTATGTCTGAAACTAGCATGGAACAAAGAGAAAATCAAATTCCAAGGGAAGTGAAACCCTGAATACCAGTTATGCTTTGATCCTAAATTCAATTTCAATTAAAAGTGAGAGAGATTTATCTCAAACAGGAATATTTTTTAGCATGATTTTGGCAAACAAGATAATTGTCGAGCTATTTCTATAGGTGGGGAGGACTGAATATGGAGATTGGGGCCACCACAATAGAGGAGTTTTTTAGTTTTATTTTTTATTTTCAAGGGTTCATGTCTGTGAGACATGCTGTCGAAGGGGAGTTAAGGGAATTTTAATTGAATGTAGCAATAGTTAACTCTCGCTACACGTAGCAATGGCAGACTGTCACTTCATTCTAGCACCTTGTGGCCTTCGCTAGTTCATAAAATAATAGCAACATCAAGTGCCATACTTCTAATAACTTTAGGCTACAATGAGATGATAATATATTAAAAATTGGCTAACCCTCATGTGCTAATAAACTTATTCAAATTAGTCTAATTTTCATTAACTAGATTTTTTGTTAAATTACTTTAAAATCTTTAAGAGATTTTTGCTCACCAAATAGCAAAGCATTCAAATTACTCAAAGTCAAATTTGTAATTCTAAAATTAAACAAGTGACTTTTAACTAAACTAAATTATGAAAATTTAACATAAACAATAACTAAACTAAAATTAAAGTAGACTTAACATAAAAAATAACTAAACTAAATTGTGAAAAATTTAAGGGCATATGAGATTAAATAATGGTATGGACATCATGAAAAATGGAAACTCAATTTAATTTTTGTAGGTATTTGATTGGCTTTTTGTAAGGGCCATGTGCCGCTAATTTTGGCTCAGAATTAGTGAGGGTTTGTTATTTTGAACAATTAGCGAGGACAACCCATCACTAAACTTAGCGATAGCTTGCCCTCACTATATTAGCGAAGGCTTACCATCGTAACATAATATTAGCGACTACTTGCCATCGCTATTTTAGCGACTTCTTACCGTTACAACATTAGTGAAGGCTAGCCTTTGCTAAATTTAGTACATACTAGCTCCCTCAATATTAACTAAATTTAGCAAAAGTAAATCATTAATTACTAAACTTTAATGACAGGCAAATGTTGCTAAACTGTCATCAGATTTAGGCAACGGGGATTATGTGTCCCAAGAATTACCAAAGGCTGGCCGTCACAAATTGTTGTATTTTACCGAGGGCAAGTCCTCACTAAACTTAGTTATGGTTGAATGTTGCTAAATTAGTAAAGACAAGCTGTTACTAAATTTAGCAATGACTAACAGTTGTTAAATCACTAATTTTTTGCAACAATCAGACATCACTAAATTTTCACTAAATTTTTAGTGACCGCCTGCCATCGCTAATTAGTAACAGCAATTCAAATGTCGCTAAAAGACCTTTTTTCTAATAGTGTAGTCTATTTTGAGATTTTTCTTTTCTCTTTGACTACTTGCTTCCTTAAAGTGAGGTCAAGGAATTAAAAGTTTTTAACAATTGTGGAAGTGTTGTTAAGTAAATAATGAGAAATTTTTAAATAAAAATGATGGTGGAAATTATGTTTTTTTCACTACCGATGGATAAGATAATTATCCTTTTAACTACTAAGAATTGATTTATCAGAGAGACAAGAAATCAAGAACACAAACAAATGGATGGATGGCTTTTGTTACCACCTCAACAAATGGGAAAATTACAGTATAAAGGCATAATGGTTATAAACTATTGTATAGCATAATTTTCACCATAGTGACTGAAATGTGAGGGGTAAAGTGAATAATCTACACCTTCCTAAAAGATTACAATGGTTACTTGGTACTAAAGGGAGCCTTAAAGGATTGCTTGTTTTACAAGTAATTTATAGGTCTTATTGCAAGATTTTAAGATTTGGGTACTCAATTGTACAACTCTAAAAGAGAGATTTAGGAAGGATTTGAATGGTATAGAAGCAATTTTTGGAGGCTGAATTGCATAAAGGAAACAAAAGCTATTATTCAAAAACCTAGAACAACTAGGTGTACAATCATTCATAAAAATAACTTAAGGATGGGATGATTTTTGACAAGAGTCAAAGGTGGCCATTTCTAGCATTATCCCAGCCTTTTAGTTCAAAGTTCTAAGTTCAAAAAGGTGGGCTAAAGATTATCCAAAAAGTCTTTGCTTAAGACATACTTATAGTGACATAAGTGAGGGTTAAGGTTAAATTAATCAAGTCAAGTAAAATATCTTTATTTTTTGCCATTTCTTACCCATTTTCATTCCCCACTAGGCACAACCTATTCCTTAGCTCCTCCATAAGCTTCCATATCCACCATAGCTCATGATAGCCAAAGGCTATTGCCTCCTCGGTAGTAACTCCCTGCCAGAATATTGGCTGAGGAGTCTGACATCACCCAAGAGAGGATCTTTTCACTGACCTC
>KK905187.1:15893-27142 GCA_000696445.1 Aquilaria agallochum | reverse complement strand
GTTTTACTACGATCTGGGCTATATGGAGAAGACGAAATCAGGTGGTGCATAATGAAGCCAACATCAGAATACTTGTAATAATTTAGTGTCTAGGGCTAAAAATCTAACAAGCATCCATTGCAGATGGAACGAGGCATTGATCACGTGTGGTTGATCCAAATAATTATGTAAAAATAGATGCTTGGTACCACATAGGTATTTTCGTAACCTCAGTCCTGTGAATGAAGCTCCCATACAGAGCTTTCTTCACATTTGTATGTTTTTGGCCCCGTGATCACTAGTCTCCAGTCAAGATGCTCGGTGGTTATCAGTACTTTTTACTTGGGAGCAAGGGCTGGCCAGTTTGTTGTGACCTCGTTTGGACCATCAGAATAATTCTTGATCCCCAGGTAATACAGTTGTGCCATTATGCCCCTTCCTCTATTCTCCATTTCTTTTTCTGTTATGCAATATTAAGTGTGATTGTTCTTCACCGTTAGTGTGTCCACATAAATACTGCAGGGTTTCCTCCTGTCATTTTGGTCAAATTCTTCTCCAAGAATTATAGATTAGTGTACCCAATATTTTTCACATATGGGAAGAATGTAAGAAGCGTAAAACAGAGCACCTCAAACAATTTTCACCAACTGGGCACCACGGCCCTCATTCTCTTTCAAGCATTTTTATGCACATACCAGGGTACAAGTGAAATAAAAAAAAAAAATTCATCTTGCACTTGCAAGCTTTGAACATATAAAATTCTACTGGTATTTGCATATGCAATATATGCACTTGCATGTTTATCTGTTGATTACCCGACCAAGGGGCTGCCTGCGGTGACGATCCCCAGTCTTGCTAGTGCTTAACATTTCTGCATAAAGACTTTATTTCCTGTTCTTTTTTCATCAGGCAATTTGTTTTGTGGCACACATGGCCATTGCTCTTTGGATTTCGAGCTTTTGTTCAATATCGGATCAGAACCAGTAGCACCAAATCGAGAAGAGGCCCTTATCCAGACTCAATTTCCTGTCAAAGCAGGCTCTCTTCGGCCTCAAAACTTCAATTTGCAGCTCTGTCCACCGGTCTGATTCCTCAGCTTCTCTGCCTGTTCGTTCACATTGATATTTTTGAACCAGGAATTGGCGTGTGGCCTCTCCTCCACGATCTAACCGCGGCATTTGAGTGATCGGCGGAGGAACAGCCTGACGGGTCGATCTGGCCCCAGTGGAACTGGTAGAGGCGGCGGCCATTCTATTGCTGTTGGCAGTGCTACTGATCGGGGGCCATCTGGGTCAGCGGAGCCGTCCTTCCCCCTGGTTGCTGGCTACTGCATCATACTAAGAGGAAGGAGATCGATCGGATCTGCTGAGGACGGTGGCGATCGGGTGAATAACAAACCATCGCCAGCACAAGGAGCATCCCGAGGGAGAGGTCGGCAACAGAATAAGCTCCTGTCAATCAAAGCCAGCGAAAGAGCAAAATTCTTGTCCCATAATTTTAGCAAAAATGGAAATCAGAGTAAGTTGGAGAATATGGCCATTTAGCAAAACAAGGTCTGCCCGATTTAGAGTGGAGCGTTGCGTGATCCACCTCTAGGAAGCCGCTGTCTCCCTAACTGGAATTCGCCGCCGCCGTCATGTAGGCGGTGATCAATGAACAATGAAAATGTTGTGGTTACAGATGATCGGGAGACCGCTTTATTCTCACAAACGACGTCATTTAATATTCAAACTACTCAGTGTTACAGGACAGACAGTGGAGACTCTTGATTGTGGGTCTGCATGGCTGCGCCTGTATACAAAGACATAAAGAGGGATGTAGAAGGGCTCCGGGTATCTTCTGAAGGAGACCCCTCTAACACTGAAGCTGGTATAGTCGTAGTGCAGAATGTAGTAGAAAGTGGTGTAGTGAAATGCATGAATTAGGGTAGAACACATTTACCCCAAAATAAAATAAGAAGTTTCAATTCAAAAACTCAAAATTTAGATAGAAAATCACAACAATTCTACTAATTAAAAGTTATTTCTCTTGCACACATGCACAAGTCTTTATATAAACAACTATTAAATTAACTCTAGTTAGGAAATATAATCTTAATTGATTTCTTTTTCTAAGAAAAGATCTCTAGAAAACTCTTATTTGATACCATAATTGATAAAGACTTTAATTAACTTAATAAACCAAAAAATAACTTTTAAACTAAGAAAATAAAATACCCCTAAAAATAATTATGAAAATTACAATAAAATAAGGGATAATTACAATTTAACTCCTGAGACTTAGGTAAAATTACATTTTATCCCTCCTGTTTTAGAAATATACACCCTGTCATGCCTTTTTAATACAATCTGACAGTAACTTCTGAAATCTTAATTTAAATATTACAGTAGTCATGTTCCAGTAATTTCAATCTGTATGTTTTTTTTTTTATGATTAATGGATATTTTAAATTATCAGTTTTTTTTCTGTATTTCTTTCAAGTTTTAAAACACTGTCATTTAAATGTCAATTAATTATAAAAAAATACCATACAGATTGAAATTACTTAAAGATGACAACTGTATAGTCTAAATTAAAATTTTAGAAGTTATTGTTGGACTGTATTAAAAGGACAGAGGGCAAAGTATATATTTTTTAAACAAGACGGGGTAAAGTATAATTTTACCTAAACCTCAGGGGCAAATTGTAATTAACCCATAAAATATCAACGGGTAAATTTTGTTGTCTGCGTCATTCTCCTCCCCTTGAAAAAAACTCACCATCGAGTTCCTCAGTTGAAATTGAATTCTTCCATTCCACATGAAATGATAGTTGGAATGAAGTAAACCTCCTCCCACTTTCACATGCGCCACATAATGTGAATATTTTTCAACTTGCTAACTTATCCAAACACAAATCAAGTTGCTTTGGCTTGAGAAAAATCTTCAACGCCAAAAAAATGTACAAATAAGAATTTTGGCTTAGAAAGATCTTCATCAATCACTAATTCAATTGCCCCCAATTTCTTCACTTTCAATTGCTTCTTTTACTTGTTGGAAAATTCAAATTTTGCTTCTCCATCATCCGTTTTTTGATTTCCTCCTTTTCTTTAGCCATATCTTCAATTGTGTCACTCGCATGATATTTCCATGGCTTGTAATGCTCATGATTAATGATTTTTGCATTTTACTCCATACTTTTCTCATAATTTTCATTTTCTCCATCTGGCTCACGAATAATATTTTCTCGCTCCTTTTTACATGGACCACAACATGTAAAGTCATTGAAAATTAAATTCCTCTTGTCAACATAAACTTTATAAATTTTCCCGTTGTAATTCTCACAACTATAGTTTCCAGCATGGTGATATTTTTGGCACAAGATCTCCTCATATTCTAAAGGAAGAAAATATTCCTGTATCAACTATTTCATCTGATGTTATGTTTCAATTGGATATTTCCCTTAACGATACCTTCTGACCTATAGTGTCTCCCACCAAGCTAAAGCTCATCTCTTTAATCTCCAAGCAACATACTGCACCTTTTTACTTTCAGGCACCATATTATACTCAATTTTTTTTTAACTTTGACAATCCATTCTAGAAAATCTTCTATATTTAAATATCCATAAAAAATGGATGCCTACCTTCAATAACTCACTAGCCCACCACCCATGTATGGCATGTCACTTACGCTCAATGAGATAGTCATTATCGTTTGACTCAGAATCCTCCACGTACAACTTTGATTTGATAGGATAGCCATCTTCATCTTAGGGCTCTTCCTCCACGTAAGTCTGATGCCTATGCTGATAGGCATGAAGGGTTCTTCCAATAGGCTATTCGAGGGTGAAATCCTCCCGAACTCCCAACTTATCATTACTCCGATTCTTGTTTGTGTGAAAACTTCAAGCATCGAATTAATTTATAGAGTGTTCATCGAAATGTTGATATCTGCTATCAATTTGTTGCTCCCAAGATCTCAACGCACCCTATAATATTTCGACCTTAGGGTTTTAATCCCCCAATCAACGTCGTAAGAACCACTTATTCTTCGACTGTGTCAACCACCAAGAGAAAGTGGCGATTCCACCCACTCTGATATTACCTGATGTAGCAAGATGCGTGAATTGGAGTAGAACACATATACCCCGAAAATAAAAAAAGAATTTTCAATCCAGAAATACAAAGTTTAGAGAGAAAATTCCAACAATTCTACTAATTAAAAGTAATCTCTCTTGCACACATGCACAAGCCTTTATATAGGCAAATATTTAAGTGATAAACCAACTAAAATAGGAAAAATCAAAATTAACTCTAGCTAAAAAATCTAATCTTAATTTATATCTTTTTCTAAGAAAAGATCTCTAGAAAAATCCTATTTGATACCATAATTGATAAGGACTCTAATTAACCTAAGAAACCAAAAAATTGACTCTAATTAACCTAAGAAACAAAAAATAACTTTTAAACTAAGGAATTAAAATACCCCTAAAAATAATTACGAAAATTACAATAAAATAACAAAGGGTAAATTTTTCCATCAGCACCAGGCAAGAGATACACCTTGTATATATAGCCGACAGGTGGGCTTAGTGAGCCCATGCCTTAGTTTTTAAGTATGATTGGCTTTATTAGGCCTTTATTTATTAATTAGGTCTAGAAACTGATAACTCGGTAATAATTGAGTTTAATTTGGGGTTTAGCTATTAATAATAAAGAATTTCAGTGGCCCGGTTAGCGGAGTAACATTGTTGGGATTCAAGTGAAATGGGGTAAAAGATGCAGTGATTTTTGGAGTTACACCAATTTGGTGTTAAAATTAAAAGTAGCAATCGGAAACAGAGCAGATTACGATGTGAGTGAGAGGGAAGGAAGACAAGCCTGTGTGGAGCTTTGGTCCAACCAAGGGTAACACGCCAACGGCAGCCAAAGGTTGGACTAAGACGCTATGGTCTACCAAGTTTGAGGAATTCACTCAATTTAGCGAATTAGTGCGGAAACATAAGAGCATCTCTAACAGCTTCCCCAAAATTTCTATAAAATGGGGAAGTAAAAAGTAAAATCTCTATAATTTTTTTGCTCAAACTCCAACAGTTTTCCGATTTTGTAGAATTTTTTATTTATTACATAGCAATTAAATATTATAGATTTAAAGCAAATTCAAATTAATGACTAGATTAATTATTGTATAATTAAATATTATTAAAAATATAAAAAAAATTACTCCTTCCGTTTTACAAAGAATGACTCTTTTACCATTTTTATTAAAATTTGACTTAAATATATTTATATTAATTTATATTATAAAAAATTTTAAAAATTATGTTTATAAAATAAAGTCTTTAGGTTCAATTTTCATAAAAAAATTATAATTCTATAAGAAATTTTGAAAAAAAAAATGAAATAATTGTTGTATAATTAAATATTGTGCAAAATATAAAAATTTACTACCTTTGTTTCACAAAAAATGACTATTTTAAATTTTTTAACTAAAGTCTGACTTAAAAATATTCATATTAATTTGCACTATAATTTTTTTAACAAAAATTAAATTTATAAAATAGAGTCTTTAAAATACCATTTTAATATAAAAAGTTTATATTTCTATAAGAAATTTTGAAGAAAATAAAATTATGAATTAATTGTTGTGAATAATAAATTGGACAACCTTTATAAGAAAGAGATAATGTTATTTTTCATTCCCAAAAATTTTTTGGAGTTTCTGCAGAAATAGGTCTTTTATCTCATTCCCCATTTTAGAAAATAGGATGAGGAAACTATTGGAATGAAAAATAACTTTATATTCCCTAAAATGAAAAAAAAAATTGTAAAATGGAGAAGCTGTTGGAGATGCTATAATGGATTTGGGCTTGCCATGCTGGAGATCCGAGGTCACACTTGCCTCGATCCGTTTCTATCCTTGCTTCTAAATCCTGATGGGCCCACCATTTCTTAGCCACTGACGCTAAATTCTTTCATTCTGGGAAGAAGGAAATGAGTTGCTATATTTTCTTACATTACATCCAGCTGTTGGAAACTTCTCGAAGATACAGTTTCTATATAAATGCTGAGCTCTTATCCTATTCTAACAAATTACTAGGTCCTGACTCAAAATTTTCTAGTATTAATGATTATTGTAGATAGTGGACCCAGGATAAATACAGCTCAAAACAAAGATGTCTTAAGTGCAGTCTTGGTTCTTCGGATATGGTAATATGCCTCAAGCCTTATCTTCAAAAAGTAAGAAGAGATGGGCTGCAGAACGCCTTGGAAGATAAAGTAGAAAAATGATTGGAGAAGTTCCCCACAGCGTGCGACATAATTGGAATGCTTCCAGGCAAATCTTGCATTTGGTACGCACATTTGCCCTGTTGAAATATTACGTCGAGCCACAAAGCTGATTTTTATCACTTTAAATAATCCTGAGTTACTTCTAGAAGTGCACAACAAAAAATTGATTATTTACAATTTTTCAAGACGATGGCTAGGAAAGCTCCTCTCTTGTTTTGTTTACCATGATGGGGTTCAGACTTCCTTAGCAAACAAAGTCTAGTTTCTTCCAACATGCAATAGTGTCAAAAGTGCCATGAATCTCTGTGATCTAACAGTTAACATAAGGTCAACTTCTATACACACACATACACACAGAAACTAGGAATAGGTACTTACAGTATACAACAAATTATTTCTAGTGTTTTTTGGTTATGGATGAAGCTTCATGTCATTGAGTGATTGAAATTTGGCATCTATCCAAGTTGGAGGGACAAATTGGAGTTGGAGCTCAATACAGCTGGAACCGTTTGCATTTTGTCACATTTATCAATCCGGAGATGGCCTAGACTTGGTAAGGCTCCTTGTTCCACTTCCAACTCCTGCAATTCTAGTAATGATTTCAGAGTCAAAGACTCTAGTTGTTGAAAACTTGCACTGGAGAAAACCAATTTGTTTCCTTGGAAAGCACGTCTCTTAAGTTTCAGAATACGTAATTTGGGTAACTCTCCCAGCTTGGATATTGATTCCTGATCAATTCCCAAGGGCACTTGATTGGCTTCACGTGAGATTACACAACGGCAACAACAACAAAGGCATTTTGCGAAACACGGATAATCGCTAACAGGATCCTGAGAGCATCATGCTAAGCTCCCTGAGATTTGTGAGTGTGAAGAGTTGTTCCACGTCACACTTACCGATGGGGAAATTGATCAACGTCTGTAAATTTCTAAGGTTGCTCAACCTCAACTTGGTTTTGATAATGCAAACTTCAGGAAGATACAAATGTCGCAGTTTCTCCATCCTCCATATCACATTCAGCACTTGGATTTCCCCAGCTGACTCCAAATCCAAGGTCTGTAATAACCTTAGTTCCCCAAGTGATGTTGGCAGTTTGCAACATCTGCCGTGCCCATTGAAAGAAAGGTACCTCAGATGAATGAGGTTTCCAATTTTTCTAGGTATACTGCTTGTTATGGTATCATCATCTTCCAACTCCAAAACTCTAAGTTGCTTGCAATTTTCAAACAAGTGTGACATTAATAGATGCTTTCTGCATAAAACCAGCAACACGGCAATCAATGCAGGCACGAAAGAAATTATAGGATTATTTTTCACCTGATTGGCAAACTTCCCAAAAGAGGATGCTTCATTGATGTATTCAACTGCATCAAACAGTGGGCGGAAGAATAAGAGAGACCTAATGTGAGGATGCTTTATAGGTCCAATAATATTGTTGGAGGCATTTATGCCAAGTCTCCGGATAGTACCGTTAGCCACTACTGCACTAAAACCATAGTCGGTGCCCATGTCCTTCTCCATCAAACATGCGAAATTTTCTTCCTTCGCTTTCAACAAACAATGTTCTCTCACAATATCATGCATCCGACAGGTTACAACTTTGGAGTTTGAACCTATTTCCCATGCTTGAACTATGCACCTGTTTATCAGTTCAATCAAGTAACTTTCTGCTATATCCTCCATTGTTTCTGTTCCAGCCTGATCTTCAACTTCAGGCGGGATGAACCCTTCAGCCACCCACATGCGGATTAACTTTCCTACTGGAATCTCATAGTCTTCAGGAAAAAGAGCCAGATACAGAAAGCAAGGTTTCAGATGGGAAGGCAAATCATTATAGCTTAAGGCCATCGCATCCGAAACTGTATTCATTTTGCCTCTCCTGAAGTATGATTTTATGTTATCATGTACTTTCTTCCAATCCTGATATGTGCAATTCTTTCCCGCCAAAGTTCCTGCTATTGCGATGATAGCCAGCGGCAACCCCTTACCATATTTCACAATTTCCTTCCCTACTTCTTCAATTCTTCCATCCACTTTTTCATCTACAGATAATTTTTTTTTGCAAAAAAAAAAATACCTTTTAAAAGATGTATCTTGCGCGTTCAAGACTTGTATCCAAAAATACTCCAATTCCCACAAGCTTTCATATTTTTCTAATGCAGCCAGTACATATTTCTTCTCTATTATAGATGATTTCATATATAAACCATGCATGCTTTTAATTTTTCTTTTTTTTTTTTTAAGGTAATCAGACTATTTATGTAACTAATTATTCGACCAACGTTATATGATCATCATGGGATTTGGGAATTGTGAAAAAGAAGGAAAAAACATTACCCAAAAATGAGATTGTATTTAATCTGTAAAATCAAATTTTTGTCGGCAAAACAGATTACTGTATGCATACAATTGCTTATTAACTGAAAATAACATTATATTATGATAGGACAAAACTTTAAGAATGTATGAGTTCTTTTTCTTTAGATTTGATTAAAATTCCAAGAACTAATTAAAAGATATTGATAACATGATATTATGTGCAATTTTTTTATTAGTGATATTTTGTTATATCAGTTTAGTTTATAATTTCTCGTTCCATAATTTTTGTCACTTTTTGACTTTTAAAATTGAATTTTACTGATTACTTCTTACATTAATTATTGTTGAATTAATTTTTTTTTGAAAAACTATTTTCGAAGATTTGATATATCATTTCCATCTAAATTTATATGTTTATGTTTCATTATGAAAAGATATATGGTAAAACTTGATTTTAAAAATTCCAAAAGTAATAAAGATTATGTCATGGACATAGTAATTATTTGATAATTTAGAACAATATTATTACATGTATTTTTGAATAGTCAGTTAAAATGAACAAAAAAAAAAAGAAGATATTTAGGGGCTAATGATTCTATAAGAAAATACTTGGAAAACTTTATATACTGTCTATCAAATAATAAAATCAGACCATACCAAACACATAATCCTTAAAAAGGCTGTAATGGGGCCAAGGTGATGTAAAGCTTGAATTGGTTCAGAAGGCTCTACTAGACAAGCCTAAATTTTGAGACACTAGTTGGTTACTTTTGATTTGACTTACTTAATACTAAAGGGTTTTGGGCATATATATACCAACGACATGAAAGTGTTAATTTCAAAATATGGTAGCAGAAAGTAATTACCACAATAGTTGATAAAGAGTGGAAATAAGGCACATTACCTGTAAATTTTCTTCGGGAAAAAACAACCTTTTGAAATAACTTCCAGCTATCTCCATCATTTAAGCATTGCAGTTCATGAACACGAACTCTTCGGCTGATGCCCAAAGCCACCTCTTTGTTACGAGAAGTAAGAATGAACTTGCTTTGTGTATCTTCTGAATCCAACGGAAAGCCTGGTTTTAAGCTCTCTAAATCTCTAGTGCTCCATACATCGTCAAGAATCACCAGGCATCTTTTTCTTTGCAAGAGACTATGTAGTCGGGCTGTGAGCTCTTGAACATCTTTTTTTTTATAATCAAAATCAGGTTCAAGGGAAGACAATATCTTACCCCACACAGCGCTCTGATCGCATTGTTGGGAAACATTGATCCAGACAGAGTGCTGGAAATAACTCTTGACTCTTTGGTGCTGGTAAACTTTCTTAGCCAGAGTGGTCTTTCCAATCCCACCCATGCCATATATAGAAACAGCCTGAACATCTTTATCTTCTAAAGCACATACTAACTCTTCAATCAGCGTCTCCAATCCCACAACGTCGTCTATGAGATGCGGATATGGTTGTCTCTGAAGTAGAACCCCAGAAGTACTTGAGCTTTCTCCGTCCAACCTAACGTGCTTTACACCATAATTATCTAGTTGCCGGTTCAAGTTCTTTATCCTGTCTCTAATGTCCTCCATTTGAGACCTAACCTTGTGGAGCCAGGCGGCTTCTTTGAAGATGCAAGTGCATCGTTTAATTGCATTCACGCAGCCTTCTTTTCTCCTGGATGCGATTTTGACTCTGAAAGTGTCCATCACATCCTCGATGTCGTAGGCAATGTCTCTAATCTCAAGAATCCATTTATGGACACGTCGGTCGTCGGCTTGTTGAGCCTCCGCATCACTTAAGAAGCATTGGATCCATTCCAGCTCGCTTTGCATTTCCTTCACTAGGCCCCCCACACCCCATAAGGACGTTGCTTCTTCGGTTACCAAGGTGGCAAGTAATTGCAAAATGTTGGAAACAGCTGCCTCGGCCATGTTTGCGTAGCTAGGGATTTTTCTTTTTTTGCTAATCTCTATAGTAAAACAAGAGCAAATGTTGAACGATAGGTGTTGAATTTAGAAAAGAGGATCATAGTTTGGGAACTTATTATTTCTGTAACAGCTTGAAGTTGTCCCAACCGGCTTGCTCTATATATAGAGCCAGCATAACCCATTAATTAGTTGCACGAATAAAGCAAAGAATAGGCATCCATGAAGGGTTCGAGGTCAAGCAAAGAACAGCTTCCATGTGATGGTCGCAAACACGCAAGGAATAGCTAGCTTTTATACAAACTAGCGTGCCTGCTATTAGCTTATTCCTTCTGTCGTAAATTTATAGCCACAATACATGATTAATCTGTCCACTAGACGAGATGGTTTTGTACCCCTTAAATATATGCATGGAAAAAGCTTAATCATAAGTACCATTTCATGAATGTTAAATTTCCTTTCACGTACGTTAAATTTAAGCAAAAAGCCGTTTAATTAGTTGTGTTTGCTGCCGGGTAGTTATTACACTCAATCTTGTGAAATATCATTAACATATAAAATTCAAAAATTTTTAATAACTAAGAATTTTTACATTTTGCTAGTAAGTGTCAAATAGTGGCAGATTCAGGAATTTTTCTAAAGGGATTCATAAGTGGCTATAATTATATATTGTATCTTAAGTAATGTTTCTTAGTGTGACCACGGTATGCATTACAATGTTGTAAAATGTTGAAATGTTGTGAAAAATATTGATCCTGCAC
>KK905187.1:3040-13785 GCA_000696445.1 Aquilaria agallochum | reverse complement strand
ATATGAAGAATAGAGGGTCCATAATTAAAAATTTAAGGGGTCCAACTATTAGACTATGCATTTTTTATTAGCATATATGTCCCAACAAAATGGTTCATATACCCCACATTTATAAGTGAATTTGGCATTAGTTTGTGGAGAAATTGGAAGATATTACAATTTTTTTTATCGGCAAAAGAAATAAATTAAAGCCAGCAAGAAGCTGGAGAAAAAGATACAAGAACTAGAGGGTGGAGCTTGACGAAGCAAATAAGTTCAAAAAACAAAGACCTGCATTTAGGCACCAGGAAGCAAAAGAAGAACCCTTCCGACCTGCTCTATTGGAGATCCAGAAAAAAGAAAGTGAATGCACCTTTGAGAAGAGTTGAGAAATAGAGCAATCTTTGTTAGAAAAGATTAGCTCGTTCCTTGCAGACCATAAACACCAAAGACCAGCTTTAACTATTAAATCCCAAGACTTTGTTTTTGTTGTATCTTAAGATCCTGAAGAGAATGGCGTAACCAAGAATAGCTGCCAAAGTTGATCCAAATTCCTGAGTTGACCTAACCACCAAATACATATGGAACTCCAAAGCTTGTCCGCAATTTTTCATTTCAGAAAAATGTGATCCACGACACTTTCCAGAACATTCTCACAGAAGGAGCAAAAAGTATCAATCTTCTAAGTTTACTCCCTATCCACTTGTCATGCCAAAATTTAATAGATTCTCCATTCCCAACTGACCAATTCAAACTATCCTCTAAGTTTACTGTTTTGGCTACTAAATTCTCCCCAATACTTGCAATTGTTCCCCAAGTTGAATTCTTCGATCCTGACCCCAGGCCCCTATTTTCCCCATAAATGGATCTAATAACTAACCTCCAGACTGCAAGTTTTTCAATTTTATATCTCTCCCACCATTTAGATAAAAGATACTGCTAAATTGAAGCTTGATGAAGATCCCTCCAACAATTTCTAAATAATGGTCTTGAGCTTCCCCCAAACTCAATGAAGTTGAATTTTGTTGCTTAGGCAAGATTTTATATAAAGGGAAAGCTTCAACATTTAAATCCTTCATAACATTGTTAATGGAGAATATACATACTGAAAGTTACCAACTTTCTAGAAGTTCAAATTGATGGCAAAACTGTTACTCTGTTTATTCTTAAAGACCTAAAAAACAGTCGCCCTCCATATTATAAAAATTTGAAAAAAAAATCCCCTCATTTCTAGTATGTCTACGAATTTTCCCTCTGCGAATAACAACATATATATGCATAGATTTATATATGAAAAGATCTATGGCTAGAAACTTCCCCTTTTGGGCAAAATGTAACGTGAAATTTAAATATTTTATCATTTACAAGAAGAGTCACTCAAGGGTAAACTTATTACAAATGTGAAATTACTTCTAAATTTATTATAGATGATGCCCAATTTTATATATGTATTATAGACATATTATAGACTTGAGATTTTCTATTAGCTTTTTCACGTAATTTAAGCTCATTCAAATTTTTGTTATGGAACACATGATTTTAGTTTCAAGTTTAATATAAAGTACTTTGTTTACATCACCGTAGTTTTTAAGACTTAAAGAAGTCATTTATTAAAATAAAAAAGCTTCCAAACAATTTTACTTCAGTAAAGGAATTCTACAAAGTTTAGGAAGATGGTTTTCCTCTAAGTTAGGCTATGCCACTTCCCTTGAACAACATGTAAAGAATAAGAATCAAAAATATTATGAAGTTATGTCACCTAAAATTTGATTGCTTTATATGTAAGTCTAAAAGTATTAACCTAGTTCAAAGTCAAGAAGGCGGATGAACCCCGACCCAAGTTCAGCAGCTAACGAGGTAAAGTAATGCTCTAACTGAGTCTGTTTCAACCCCGCGTGTCTGACAAGTGTTTGTTTGCTTGTGGAACAATTATCAAATTTGCCGTTGAAGTTCATGATTGCAATCGAATATGCTATTAATGTTTACTATCCCAATTTGATACTAATACTAGGTTTGCGAATCGCCACGCATTGCAGGGCGTAAAAGTTTCATACTCAAAGTTTGTTTTTGGAGTTTTTTTTTTCCTGATGAATGGTCAAATTCCTCATTCAATTTTTAAGCCTATTATTTCTGCTCTTTAGTCACTGAACTCCATCTAATGATCAGGACCTTAGTTTCAGTCACCATGGTGCAATAATATTAACAAATGCACTACATACCCCACCCTCCTAAATTTGGCCTCTTAACCCCGAGCCTGTTCCTACTCGTATGGCCATGATAAGGGTACATGTTTAACTAATCCTATCTGATCGTACCTGTATCACTCCCAAATTAATATTTATATTTAAAATATAAAGTGATACGGGTACGATCAGATAGGATTAGTTAAACATGTATAAATTACCATATATTACTTGAGTTTTTATTATTTTAGTTACAAATTGTAAATATACACATTCTTTGGAAAAATAAGCATAAAAACATAAAAAAGAAATCCAAAAAATTAAACATATGTCTTGAATGAGTTGGCAAGTAGCATCTGTAGATGCAGGTACTACTAAACTCAATTACGCATAGGAAAGCTCAAACCAAGCATGTTGACATCTCTACAACAATGAACCATACCAGGGATCCGATCATCATATGGAAGAGTTTGAGAACCAAAAGTTTAGAAATAACATACCTTGGGACCGAAATAGAAGTCTAACCATAAACAGGAGAAAAGCCAAAAAAAAAAAACAAAAACAAAAGGCAAGACGTTACTTTTTCATGATTAGTGCTCCGTAATATTTGGAACTAGTAATTTCATGTGTGAGATTAGGAGACATAACATTTCACGCACATTTGGTTTCATTTCAATCCAAACAGACAAAGGCCCTATTGTCTCTTATTGACCTGGGGGCCAAGAAACACCATGAACATCAGCCTCCGAGAATGTATTTGGTTACTCAAGTGTACAACCTGAGACGACTGGCTATTGTTTTAACGGCACATCGGACAGTTTGAAACTCTTGATCCGCATTCTCTAGAAGCCTAAATTTGAAATCCATAATTCTCATCAAGAAACCATTTATTTGAAATCTTTGACTAAATGAAGCAAAATACAGACTCATCATATGCCCACAGCCTTATTAAGGCCAAGTTCTTCCCATTGATCAGACAGATTGGGCACCCTGAATTAAGCAGAAGAGAAATACTTTAAAGAACAAACTTCTAAACCTAGAGGCTACCTATTTATATGTATGTGTACATGTGCCAATATGCAGTGACACCTGGTTTTGGTCACTGCTCAGTTTCAGTGAAGGCACACTGCTTACTGCACACTCTAGTAAAGCACCATGTGGTCAAGGAATTGGGGGAGGTCGCACAACCATTTTCTTTGGCGTACCTTTCCAATTTCTGTTATTTGAAAGCAAGAAATGAAAATGGGGGAACAGCAAAGCATCTAGAGAACGACTTGAAACATGTTTTTCTTTAAAGAGAAAAGTTGCACCCAAGTAATGCAAGCTCAATGGATTCTTTATACTGGAACGGGATCTCCATTAAGGGCAGTGAATGCAAATGCTGTTCCCTGCCCAGATTCAGACACCTGCTTTAACATTATCTCAGTGATGTTAACAAACTGAACCCAATGGACAACGTATACAGAGTTAAAGTACCTCAGAATTACATGGTGTGGTGTGGCATTTTTTGTTTGAGTTTCTCAGGGCGAACTTGAAAGTTGTCGAAGTCTCTTGCAAGAATCATATAATCGAATTCCTTCATGCCTTCCCATGGTCAATCACCAACACCATCAAGAACAATTGAGGGAATGAACTGGGAAAAAAAATGTAGCTTAACATAGCAGTTGCCAAAGCTCAAGCAACGGTAAACAACTGGACAGTATAATGGATGATCCATATACAATAAATCTGACCTTGCATTGGCAATTGACTGGACTGTTGCCTTCTCTTGTTGGCTTGGTTCTTGACTGTCTGTGCTCAATTCCAAATTTAAAAAAACGATGAAGCACCGAATCAGATATATTATAATTAGTAGATAGAGAAAAGATTAAAGAGCTTCGAATTCTACCTGGCTATCTGCGATAATAAGCGACACATGAACAGGCTACCACTGTTTTCTACCATATCAACCGTAGCATCAATTGCTGGTCTATACGAAGTCGGCTCCGATCGTCATGCCCATGTGATGCGCGATGTTCCCTCCGGCGCCATCTCCGGCGAAGAACACTTTGCTCAGATCACACCGCACAGAAACAAATTTATGAATTAAACTATTCGATCCATTCCAAAATTTTGAGTCAAGCATAATTTCTAGGGCCTACAGAGTCAAACAAACCGATTGATATGCCGAAGTCGTCACCATGAGGAAGGTGGATGGAATCAAAGTTGAGTTGGAAGAAATCGACGACATCTCAGCCATGTGAGACGCCATCGCCTATATCTCGTTCATCATCGTGCAAGTCACCATGGTTTCTGCATACTCTTCTGCTAAACGTCCTCCGCGTGGGTTGAGTATTGAGCGCCGACTACAACAGCGGCAAGGAACGGGGGCGACTGTGAAATTGCATTCCACACCTCCAGCTCCAGGCGCTGATTAAATTGAAGAGCAAACTTTGGTGGGCAAAGAATGCGGAAGATCGCGTAACGGGAGCTATATCCCAGCAACATGCCTTCTGACTGAGAGGCCACAGCTGCGGATGGTGGCCGATTTGAGATTGAACTGTTTGGGAGTAAGAGATGGGGACTGGAGCCTCGGCGATTCAGAAGCGAGAGAGGGATTCGAGGCTTTCTTCGATGGGACCAAGGAAGACAGCTTTTACACCAGTGCGGCAGAGTGAACGGCGCCACTTGGAATCGAGGCAGGAATCACACCAAGACACCAGAGGAAACGACATCGTTTTACAGTGACATGAACAGGACTCCTGACCACGCCCTTTAATGTAGATAAAAAATTTCAATTCTCCGGTGAATTATTACTCACTTCCAAGAGGGGCTGTTTTTATTAGGGGTGAGTATGGGTTGGGTTAGTTCAGTTTTATAGTACAACCAAACTAATCTGAAATGACTTCGGTTTTAAAATTTTTCTATTCAATCTGAGAACCAAGAACCGAATAGAACCAAAACCATGGTTCTAGGTTTCTCAGTTTTAGTTCTCGGGTTTTTCGGTTTATACCATATACCTATAACAACACCAAAATTCAATAAATTTACATCCATAATCAGTTTTATGACATATTCAACATAATATATAATTAAATTAATATTTAAATATATATACTTAAATACATTCAAAAGAGTTTAAAAAGTTATTGTTACAAAAATGGTTCAAATGAGTTGCTTATCAAAATGACCTAGGAGTGGTGGGTCTATGAAGCAAAGTGATTTAAATAAATATGAAAAAATTTAATAAATGATCCCATAATTTTCATACTGTTTCAATTTGGAACATCAGTTTAAAAGTTTAATATAAAAACACAAAATGACTATCATAATACTTCAAAGAAATATGTGTGTATGTGTATGTGTGTGTGTGTATATAGATATATTAGTAATACTACAGTTTTTATTATATAATTATATATATATATATATATCTCGGGTTCGATTCCACCTCGAGTTGGTTCCATATGGAACCAGAACCAACCCAAAAACTGTCGGTTCTCTTATATGTAGAACTAACCCGCAAACCATAATCAATTTTTATCCAACTCAACCCAACCCAGACCACCCCCATTAGGTTTTTATTGTTCATGAACAACAAAGAATCTGAACAACAAAGAAGTAAATACTTGAAATTAAAGAAAGTTTAAGCAAGAAAAATTAATCCTCACAACTGGTATTGGCGATGGAAATCGTCCTTAGAACTAAACTAGAAAATTACTCAGCCATGATCGAAAGAAAAACAAAGAAGAATAAAAGAAACCTAATGGGGGTGGTCTGGGTTGGGTTACTGGTTTACCCAACCCATGCTCACCCCTAGTTTTTATTGTTCATGAACAGTGCTTCCATCTTGCTCAACTAGATGTGGGATTTGGGTTGGTGTGACAGCCCAGGCCGAGACTAGCTTGGGTCAAATTCGACACAAGCTCGGATATATTGTATTGTATGTGGGCCGAATATGGGCCTTAAAAAGGAGAAGATTCGAAATTGGCCCGACCCGACCCTGACCGCATCATTGGCACAGACCAGGACTGGTTCGCCTTCAGGCTTGGCTAGTCGAGGCCTCAAGGCTCCTTCAAACGGCTACTTTCCAAACTTTTTGAAAATTGACGAAATTAAAACAATGGTACCCCCAACAACTTTATGACCTTTTTACCTCATTTTTCCATTTTTTACCCCCTTAACAATTAGAATTTAAGGACTTTTAGTCCAAACATATTTTTGCCCTCCCTTATAAATATGGAGGCCTATTCAATTCCATTCACACCAAAATTTAATCTCTTTTCTTCCTCTACTACATTCTCTGAAGCAATTTTGTACTACTTTCAATAGTGTTTTTTACTAATCTCCTCTTAATTTTTCTCGAATCACTTCTTGTATTTTTTCATTCACAGCTTCAAGAGGAAATGGCAAGTCTATGAAGACCTCCTCATCTCGCACCATGGGCCTTCGAGGCTTGTTTTGTTGTCGATCATGTTCAGCCGATAAAGGCATCCACATTGAGGAGTTGCAAGAAGACGACCAAATCGACATTAGCAATTATAATTTGGGTCTCGACGATCAGTTTTCCAACGATAATGTTAAGGAGGTGGAGCCAACGCCCGCCGAGGGCCCGTCAACTAACCCAACACCAACAAGTAATGGTTCTGAGGCCAATGATACACAAGGACAAGGTAAATTATTGAGACTAATGGCTTGGGTTTGAGAGCATTTTGAGATTGTTTAGGATAAGGACTCAAGGTATGAAAAGTGCAAACATTGCGAGAAAAGTTTGTGCACGAAAAGAATTTCGGCACCAAAACGCTTAAACTTCATATAGAAAATCAACATGCCGATCTCCTTCTTGGTGTCGCCACAAGTTCCGTAGGGCAAACACAACTCGGGAGCACCAGCAGTGAGTTAGGTATTTTCCGTTTTAACCAACAATCTTATAGAGAAGGCATGATAAATTGGATGATGCCAACTGAAAACCTTTTTCAACTGTTGAAGATGTGCATCTAAAATCTTAGATACAAATACAATTAAATCCTTAATTTTAAAAAGTCTCCAATAAAACTGCTAGGAAAGAGAGCTTTAAAATATTTGGAGCCGGTAAATTAGATTTACAAGCATGTTTCTCTACTTTAGATCATTGTGTTGCTTTTACTTCTGACTTGTGGACATCGCCTGTATGACAATTATATTATTGCATAACCGCGCATTAGATTAATTCTGATTGGGTCATTCAAAAACGTATTTTGTCATTTATGGTCATTGAAATTGATCATACAAGTTTTCATATATACAATTGTATCTTAGAAACATTATGTGAATATTATTGTGTTGATAAAGAGCTTTGCATTTTATTTGATAATACATCAAAAAATGATGTTACTGCTCGCCTTCTAATTAAGCATTGATAATGGACCTAGGATGAATGAAGCTCAGAACAAGGAGCTTAAAGACTAATTAGTAAAGATGAAATTAAGCAGTTGTTTTTTGCTGTGCCCATGAAAGAGTCCTGGTTTCACAGCCAATTTTTTTCAAAAAGCTTGGAGCAAAGTGGGTAAGGATGTTGTAAGTGCACTTCTGGTTCTTCAGATCTGGTAATATGCCTCAAGCCTTTGCTCCAAAAAATAAGAAGAGATGGGTTGCAGAATGCCTTGGAAGATTAAAGTATAAAAATGGTTGGGGAAGTTCCCCACCGTGTAAATCTTGCGTCTGGTATGCACATTTGTCCCAATTGATATATTATATCGAGTCGCAAAGCTGATTCTTCTTACTCAAAATAATCATGGGTTACTCTTGGAAGTGGACAACAAGATACTAGTTATCTACAATTTTTCAAGACATGGGGCAAGAAAAGCTCCGCCCTTGTTTTGTCTACCATAATGGGTTCGAACTTCCTTATTTATGCAGAGTCTAGTTTCTTTTAACATGCAATAACGTCACATGTGCCATGAATCTTCGTTATCTAAGAGTTAACATAAGGTCAACTTAAATACATACACATACACACACAAATTAACTAGGAATAAGTACTTACTATATACAACATATTATTTCCAGTGTTTTTTGGTGATGGGTGAAGCTTTATGCCATTGGGTGATTGAAATTTTGCATATGTTCAAGTTCGAAGAAGGAGTTGGAGTTGGAGCTCAGTATAGCTGGAAGCATTCGCATTTTGTCACAATCATCAATCCGGAGATGGCTTTGACTTGGTAAGGCTCGCTGTTCCACTTCCAACTCCTCAAGTTCTAGTAATGATTCCAGAGTCAGAGACTCTAGTTGTTGAAAACATGCTCTCGAGAAAACCAATTTGTTTCCTTGGAAAGTAGCTTGCTTAAGTTTCAGAATATGTAAGTTGGGTAACTCGCCCAGCTTGGATATCGATTCCTGATCAATTCCCACCAACATTTGATCGGCTTCAGAAGGGATTAAATGACAACAACAACAAGCAATAAGGCATCTCCCGACGACATCTTCAAATTGGCTACAAGGATCCTCAAAGAGTATCATGCTAAGCTTCCTGAGATTTATGAGTGTGAAGAGTTGTTCCACGTCACATTTACCAATGGGGAAGTTGATAAACGTCTCAACTTGGTTCTGATAAAGCAAAATTCAGGAAGATACAAATGTCGCAGTTGCTCCATCCTCCATATCACATCTGGCACTTGGATTCCCTGAGATGCCTCCAAATCTAAGGTCTGTAATAAGCTTAGTTCCCAAAGTGATGTTGGGAGTTTCCAAAGTATGTTTAGCCCTTTGAAGGAAAGGTACCTGAGATGAATGAGGTTTCCAATTTTTCTCGGTATACAGCATGGTAGGGAGGTTTCATTGTCCAACTCCAAAACTCTAACTTGCTTGCAATTTTCAAACAAGCGTGACTTTAATAGTTGTTTTTCATGTAAAGTTAGACACAACAAAATCAACACAGGCAGCCAAGAATTTACCGCGTTATCATCCACTTGATGGAAACTCTTCCCCAGACACGATTCTTCATCAGCATTTTCTGGAGCAAACACTGGGCAGAAGAATAAGAGAGACCCAATTCTAGGATGCTTCATACGTCCAGCAATATCGTTGGGTACATTTATGCCAAGTCTCCGGACAGTTCTGTCAAACATGTCCACGTCCTGCTCTATCAAACATGCAAAACTTTCTTCCTTCGCTTTCAACAAACAATGTTCTCTCACAATATCATGCATCCGACACTCTACAACTTTGGAGTTTGCTCCTATTTTCCACACTTGAACCACGCACCTGTTTATCAGTTCAATCAAGTAACTTTCTGCTACGTCCTCCATTGTTTTTGTTCCAGCCTGATCTTCAACTTCAGGCGGGATGAACCCTTCAGCCACCCACATGCGGATTAACTTTCCTACTGGAATCTCATAGCCTTCAGGAAAAAGAGCCAGATACAGATAGCAAGGTTTCAGATGGGAAGGCAAATCATTATAGCTTAAGGCCATCGCATCCGAAACTGTATTAATTTTGCCACTCCTGAAGTATGATTTTATGTTATCATGTACTTTCTTCCATTCCTGATACTTGTAATTCTTTCCTGCCAAAGTTCCTGCTATTGCGATGATAGCCAGCGGCAACCCCTTACCATATTTCGCAATTTTCTTCCCTACTTCTTCTATTCTTCCATCCACTGTTTCATCTACATATAATTTTTTTTTCAAAAAAAAAGAACCTTTCAAAATATGTATCTTGCTCGTTCAAGATTTGTATCTAAAATACTCCAATTCCCACAAGCTTTCATATTTTTCTTATGCAGCAAGTACATATTTCTTCTCTATTATAGCTGATTTCATATATAAACCATGCACGCTATTAATTTTTCCTTTTTTTTTAAGGTAATCACACGATTTATATAACTAATTATTCGACCAACTTTTTTTATGATCATCATGGGATTTGGGAATTGTGTATTAGAAAAAGAAGGAAAAAAATAATCCAAAAATGAGATTGTATTTAATCTGTAAAATCAAATTTTTGTCTGCAAAACAGATTACTATACGCATACAATTGCTTATTAACAGACAATAACATTATCTTATCTTATCTTATGTTATCTTATATATTATAAAAAGTTTGAAGGTGCACAAATATTAAACGACTTTTTTATTTCTAAAATTTAATTTATTGAATTATTCTATATAAATCTATTATTGTAATTAAACTATCTTACAATGATTGACGTCCTTTACCCTTAAAATTTATTCAATTGTAATCCTCTTAATAAACCAATAGATTTAGTCGACAATGATTGACTCCTAATAAAACAATATAATCGTACAATAATTTTTTTATTAAAATTTATTGAATTGTAATGCTCTTAATAAAACAATAGATTTAGCTGACAATGGTTAACTCTTAATAAAACAATATAATTACCCAAAACACAATAGGAACAAAGTAAATCCGGCCTAACTGGAGAGTGTCACTACTAGAAAAAGAGGTTTTAGCGACGGCAAACCGTCGCTAAGTGGTCCGTTGCTACTCTACTCGCAGCTAATTAATTAGCGACGGCTACCGTCGCTAATTAGCGACAGCTAATCGTCTCTACCGAGACCGTCACTAAATTTCCGGTGTTTAGTCCGCCGGCATCTTAACGAC
>KK905186.1:7125-20657 GCA_000696445.1 Aquilaria agallochum | reverse complement strand
TTTCATTCCAAACAAGTTGTGAATGTTTCCATTTCATTCCAAACTTGTTGTGAATGTTTCCATTTCATTCCAAACAAGTTGTGAATGTTTCCATTTCATTCCATACAAGTTGTGAATGTTTCCATTTCATTCAAAACTACTTGTGAATGTTTCCATTTCATTCCAAACTAGTTGTGAATGTTTCCATTTTTTCTCAAACTAGTTGTGAATGCTTCCATTTCATTCGAAACTAGTTGTGAATGTTTCCATTTCATTCCAAATAAGTTGTGAATGTTTCCATTTCATTCCTAACAAGTTGTGAATGTTTCCATTTCATTCCAAACAAGTTGTGAAAGTTTCAATTTTGTTCCAAACTTCTTGTGAATGTTTCCATTTCATCCCAAAGCAAGTTGTGAATGTTTCCGTTTCTTTCCAAATGAGTTGTGATTGTTTCCATTTCCTCCCAAACTTGTTCTGAATGTTTCCATTTCATTCCAAACTAGTTGTGAATGTTTCCATTCATTCCAAACGAGTTGTGAATGTTTGCATTTCAGGGCAAAATAAGTTTTGAATGTTTCCATTTCATTCCAAACTAGTTGTCAACGTTTCCATTTCATTCCAAACTAGTTGTGAATGTCTCAATTTCTTTCCAAAGAAGTTGTGAATGTTGTCATTACATTCCAAACAAGTTGTGAATGTTACCATTTCATTCGAAACAAGTTATGAATGTTACCATTTCATTCGAAACTAGTTGTGATTGTTTGCATTTGAATCCAAACTAGTTGTTAACGTTACCTCTTCATTACAAACTTGTTGTGAAAGTTTCCATTTCATTCCAAACTAGTTGTGAATGTTTCCATCACATTCCAAATGAGTTGTGAATGTTTCAATTTCAGTCCAAACATGTTGTGAATGTTTCCTTTTCATTGCAAACAAGTTGTGAATTTATCATTCATTCCAAACTAGTTGTGAATGTTTCCATTTGATTCCAAAACAAGTTGTGAATATTTCCATTTCGTTCCAAACTTCTTCTGAATGTTACCATTTCATTCCAAACAAGTTGTAATTGTTTCCATTTCAATCCAAACAAGTTGTGAATGTTTCCATTTCATTCCAAACTAGTTGTGAATGTTTCCATTTCATTCCAAACCATGTTGTGAATGTTTCCATTTCTTTCCAAACATGTTGTGAATGTTTCCATTTCAGTCCAAACAAGTTGTGAATGTTTCGTTTAACTCCAAACAAGTTGTGAATGTTTCCATTACATTCCAAATGTGGTGTGAATGTTTCCATTTCATTCCAAATTTGTTGTGAATGTTGGCATTTCATTTAAAACAAGTTGTGAATGTTACCATTCATTCCAAACTAGTTGTGAATGTTTCCATTTGATTGCAAAACAAGTTGTGAATGTTTCCATTTCATTCCAAACTAGTTGTGAATGTTTCCATTTTATTCCAAACTAGTTGTGAATGTTTCGATTTCATTTCAAAAAAATTGTGAATGTTTCCTTTACATTCCAAATGTGTTGTGAATGTTTCCATTTCTTACCAAACTTGTTGTGAATGTTTCCATTTCATTCCAAACAAGTTGTGAATGTTTCCATTTCATTCTGAAGTTCTTGTGAATGTGTCCATTCCATTCCAAAACAAGTTGTGAATGTTTCCATTTCATTCCAAATGAGTTGTGAATGTTTCCATTTCATTCCAAACTTGTTCTGAATGTTTCCATTTCATTCCAAACTAGTTCTGAATGTTTCCGTTTATTCCAAACGAGTTGTGAATGTTTCCATTTCAATCCAAAACAAGTTTTGAATGTTTCCATCTCATTCCAAACTAGTTGTGAATGTTTCAATTTCATTCCAAACAAGTTGTGAATGTTTCCATTTCATTCCGAACTTCTTGTGAATGTTTCCATTTCATTCCAAAACAACTTGTGAACGTTTCCATTTCATTCCAAACAAGTTGGGAATGTTTCTATTTCATTCCATACAAGTTGTGAATGTTTCCATTTCATTCGAAACTAGTTGTTAATGTTTCTATTTCATTCGAAACTAGTTGTGAATGTTTCGATTTCATTCCAAACAAGTTGTGAATGTTTCATTACATTCCTCATGTGTTCTGAATGTTTCCATTTGATTCCAAACTTGTTGTGAATGTTTCCATTTCATTCCAAACAAGTTGTGAAAGTTACAATTCATTCCAAACTAATTGTGAATGTCTCCTTTTGATTCTAAAAGAAGTTGTGAATGTTTCCATTTCATTTGATTCTAAAAGAAGTTGTGAATGCTTCCATTTCTTTCCAAACTAGTTGTGAATGTTTCCATTCCATTTGATTCTAAAAGAAGTTGTGAATGCTTCCATTCCTTTCCAAACTAGTTGTGAATGTTTCCATATCATTTGAACCTAGTTGTGAATGTTTCCATTTCATTGCAAACTAGTTGTGAATGTTTCGATTTCATTCCAAAAAAATTGTGAATGTTTCCATAACATTCCAAATGTGTTGTGAATGTTTCCATTTCTTACCAAACTTGTTGTGAATGTTTCCATTTCATTCCAAACAAGTTGTGAATGTTTCCATTTCATTCTGAACTTCTTGTGAATGTTTCCATTTCATTCCAAAACAAAGCTGCGAATTTTTCCATTTCATTCCAAATGAGTTGTGAATGTTTCCATCTCATTCCAAATGAGTTGTGAATGTTTCCACTTCATTCCAAACCAGTTCTGAATGTTTCTGTTCATTCCAAACGAGTTGTGAATGTTTCCATTTCAATCCAAACAAGTTTTGAATGTTTCCATTTCATTCCAAACTAGTTGTGAATGTTTCCATTTCATTCGAAACAAGTGGTGAATGTTTCCATTTCATTCCAAACATGTTCTGAATGTTTCCATTTCATTCCAAACAAGTTGTGAATCTTTCCATTTCATTCCGAACTTCTTGTGAATGTTTCCATTTGATTCCAAAACAACCTGTGAACGTTTCCATTTCATTCCAAACAAGTTGGGAATGTTTCCATTTCATTCCGTACAAGTTGTGAATGTTTCCATTTCATTTGAAACTAGTTGTTAATGTTTCCATTTCATTCGAAACTAGTTGTGATTGTTTCGATTTCATTCCAAACAAGTTGTGAATGTTTCGATTACATTCCTAATGTGTTCTGAATGTTTCCATTTCATTCCAAACTTGTTGTGAATGTTTCCATTTCATTCCACCCAAGTTGTGATTGTTACCATTCATTCCAAACTAGTTGTGAATGTCTCCATTTGATTCCAAAAGAAGTTGCGAATGTTTCCATTTCATTCCATACAACTTGTGAATGTTTCCATTTCATTCCAAACTAGTTGTGAATGTTTCTATTTCATTCCAAACAGGTTGTGAATGTTACCGTTCATTCCAAACTAGTTGTGAATGTTTCCATTTGATTCCAAAACAAGTTGTGAATGTTTCCATTTCATTCCAAACTACTTGTGAATGTTTCCATTTCTTTCCAAACTAGTTGTGAATGCTTCCATTTCATTCGAAACTAGTTGTGAATGTTTCCATTTCATTCAAAATAAGTTGTGAATGTTTCCATTTCATTCCTAACAAGTTGTGAATGTTTCCGTTTCATTCCAAACAAGTTGTGAAAGTTTCCATTTCGTTCCAAACTTCTTGTGAATGTTTCCCTTTCATCCCAAAGCAAGTTGTGAATGTTTCCGTTTCTTTCCAAATGAGTGGTCAATGTTCCCATTTCATTCCAAACTTGTTCTGAATGTTTCCATTTCATTCCAAACTAGTTGTGAATGTTTCCATTCATTCCAAACGGGTTGTAAATGGTTCCATTTCAGTCCAAAACAAGTTTTGAATGTTACTATTTCATTCCAAACTACTTGTGAATGTTTCCATTTCATTCCAAACTAGTTGTGAATGTTTCCATTTCATTCCAAACAAGTTGTTAATGTCTAAATTTCATTCCAAAGAAGTTGTGAATGTTTCCTTATCATTCCAAACAAGTTGTGAATGTTTTCATTACATTCCAAACAACTTGTGGATGTTTCCATTTCATTCGAAACTAGTTGTGAATGTTTCCATTTCATTCCAAACTAGTTGTGATTGTTTCCATTTGAATCCAAACTAGTTGTGAATGTTAACTCTTCATTCCAAACTAGTTGTGAAAGTTTCCATTTCATTCCCAACTAGTTGTGAATGTTTCCATTGCATTCCAAATGAGTTGTGAATGTTTCAATTTCATTTCAAACATGTTGTGAATGTTTCCATTTCATTACAAACAAGTTGTGAATGTTACCATTCATTCCAAACTAGTTGTGAATGTTTCCATTCGATTCCAAAACAAGTTGTGAATGTTTCCAGTTCATTCCTAACTTCTTGCGAATGTTTCCATTTCATTCCAAAACAAGTTGTGAATGTTTCTACTTCATCCCAAACAAGTTGTGATTGTTTCCATTCATTCCAAAACAAGTTGTGAATGTTTCTATTTCATCCCAAACAAGTTGTGATTGTTTCCATTCATTCCAAACTAGTTGTGAATGTTTCCATTTCAATCCAAAACAAGTTGTGAATGTTTCCATTTAATTCGAAACTAGTGGTGAATGTTTCCATTTCATTCCAAAATAGTTGTGAATGTTTCTATTTCAATTCAAAACAGGTTGTGAGTGTTTCCATTTCATTCGAAACTAGTTGTGAATGTTCCCATTTCATTCGAAACAAGTTGTGAATGTTCCCATTTCATTCCAAACTCGTTGTGAATGTTTCCATTTCTTTCCAAACTAGTGGTGAATGTTTCCATTTCGTTCCAAACAAGTCGTGAATGTTTCCATCTCGTTCCAAACTAGTTGTGAATGTTTCCATCTCATTCCACAATAGTTGTGAATGCTTCCATTTCATTCCAAACTTGTTGTGAATGTTTCCATTTCATTAGAAACAAGTTGTAAATGTTTCCATTTCATTCCAAACTAGTTGTGAATGTTTCCATCTTATTCCAAACTAGATGTGAATGTTTCCATTTCATTCCAAACTAGATGTGAATGTTTCCATTTCATTCCAAACATGTTGTGAATGTTTCCATTTCACACCAAACAAGTTGTGGTTGTTTCCATTTCATTCCAAACAAGTTGTGAATGTTTCCATTTCATTCCTAACTTCTTGTGAATGTTTCCATTTCATTCCAAAACAAGTTGTGAATCTTTCTATTTCATCCCAAACAAGTTGAGAATGTTTCCATTCATTCCAAAGTTGTTGTGATTGTTTCGATTTCATTCCAATCAAGTTGTGAATGTTTCCGTTACATTCCAAATGTGTTTTGAATGTTTCCATTTCATTCCAAGCTTGTAGTGAATGTTTCCACTTCATTCCAAAGATGTTGTGAATGTTACCTTTCATTCCAAACTAGTTGTGAATGTCTCCATTTGATTCCAAAACAAGTTGTGAATGTTTCCATTTCATTCCAAACTTGTTGTGAATGTTTCCATTTCATTCCAAACAAGTTGTGAATGTTTCCATTTCATTCCAAAACAAGTGGTGAATGTTTCCATTTCATTCCAAACTAGTTGTGAATGTTTCCATTTCATTCCAAACTACTTGTGAATGTTTCCATTTCATTCCAAACTAGTTGTGAATGTTTCCATTTCATTCCAAACTTGTTCTGAATGTTTCCATTTCATTCCAAACTAGTTGTGAATGTTTCCATTCATTCCAAATGAGCTGTGAATGTTTCCATTTCAAACCAAAACAAGTTTTGAATGTTTCCATTTCTTTGCAAACTAGTTGTGAATGCTTCCATTTCATTCCAAACTAGTTGTGAATGTTTCCATTACATTCCAAACAAGTTGTGAATGTCTCCATTTCACTCCAAACAAGTTGTGAATGTTTCAATTTCATTCCAAACTAGTTGTGAATGTTACCATTTCATTCTAAACAAGTTGTGAATGTCTCCATTTCATTCCAAATTAGTTGTGAATGTTTCCATTTCATTCCAAACTAGTTGTGAATGTTTCCATTTCTTTCCAAACTAATTGTGAATGATTCCACTTCATTCGAAACTAGTTTTGAATGTTTCCATTTCATTCCAAATAAGTTGTGAATGTTTCCATTTCATTCCTAACAAGTTGTGAATGTTTCCATTTCATTCCGAACTACTTGTGAATGTTTCCATTTCATTCCAAACTAGTTGTGAATGTTTCCATTACATTCCAAACAAGTTGTGAACGTCTCCATTTCATTCCAAACAAGGTGTGAATGTTTCCTTTTCATTCCAAACAAGTTGTGAGTGCTTCCATTTCATTCGAAACTAGTTGTGAATGTTTCCTTTTCATTCCAAACTAGGTGTGATTGTTTCTATTTCAATCCAAACTAGTTGTGAATGTTGCCTTCTCATTCCAAACTAGTTGTGAAAGTTTCCATTTCATTCCAAACTAGTTGTGAATGTTTCCATTACATTCCAAATGAGTTGTGAATGTTTCATTTTCATTCCAAATTTGTTGTGAATGTTTCCATTTCATTCAAGACAAGTTGTGAATGTTACCATTCATTCCAAAGTAGTTGTGAAAGTTTCCGTTTGATTCCAAAACAAGATGTGAAGGTTTCCATTTCATTCCAAAAAAGTTGTGAATGTTTCCAATTCATTCCAAACAAGTTGTGAAAGTTTCCATTTCATTTCAAAAAAGTTGTGAATGTTTCCTTTTCATTCCGAACATGTTGTCAATGTTTCCATTTTGTTGGAAACTAGTTGTGGATGCTTCCATTTCATTCCAAACTAGTTGTGAATGTTTAAATTTCATTCCAAGCAAGCTATGAAGGTTTCCATTACATTCCAAATGTGCTTTGAATGTTTCCGTTGAATTCCAAATTTGTTGTGAATGTTCCTATTTCATTCAAAACAAGTTGTGAATGTTATCATTCATTCCAAACTTGTTGTGAATGTCCCCCTTTGATTCCAAAACAAGTTGTGAATGTTTCCATTTTATTCCAAACAGGTTCTGAATGTTTCCATTTCATTCCATATAAGTTGTGAATGTTTCCATTTAATTCTAAATTAGTTGCGGATCTTTCCATTTCAATCCAAACTAGTTGTGAATGTTTCCATTTCATTCCTAATAAGTTGTGAATGTTTCCATTTCATTCCAAAACAAGTTATGAATGTTTCCATTTCATTCCGAACTTCTTGTGAATGTTTCCATTTCATTCCAAACCAAGTTGTGAATGTTTCCATTTCATTCCAAACAAGTTGGGAATGTGTCCATTTCGTTCCATAGAAGCTGTGAATGTTTCCATTTCATTCCAAAGTAGTTGTAAATGTTTCCATTTCATTCCAAACTAGTTGTGATTGTTTCGATTTCATTCCAAACAAGTTGTGAATGTTTCCATTACATTCCAAATGTGTTGTGAATGTTTCCATTTTATTCCAAGCTTGTTGTGAATGTTACCATTCATTCCAAACTAGTTGTGAATGTCTCCATTTGATTCCAAAACAAGTTGTGAATGTTTCAATTTCATTCAAAACAAGTTGTGAATGTTTCCATTTCATTCCATACAAGTTATGAATGTTTCCATTTCATTCCAAACTAATTGTGAATGTTTCCATTTCATTCCAAACTAGTTACGAATGTTTCCATTTCATTCCAAGCTAGTTGTGAATGTTTCCTTTTCATTCGAAACAAGTTGTGAATGTTACCATTCATTCCAAACTAGTTCTGAATGTTTCCATTTGATTCCAAAACAAGTTGTGAATGTTTCCATTTCATTCCACACAAGTTGTGAATGTTTCCATTTCATTCCAAACTAGTTGTGAATGTTTCCTTTTCATTCCAAACTAGTTGTGAATGTTTGCATTTCTTTCCACACTAATTGTGAATGCTTCCATTTCAATTGAAACTAGTCGTGAATGTTTTCATTTCATTCCTAACAAGTTGTGAATGTTTCCATTTCATTCCAAACAAGTTGTGAATGTTTCCATTTCATTGTGAATGTTTCCATTTCATTCCAAACAAGTTGTGAAACTTTCCATTTCATTCCAAACAAGTTGTGAATGTTTCCAATTCATTCCAAACTAGTTGTGAATGTTTCCATTTCATTCCAAACTAGTTGTGAATGTTTCCATTTGATTGCAAACCATGTTGTGAATGTTTCCATTTTTTTCCAAACATGTTGTGAATGTTTCGATTTCATTCCAAACAAAGTTGTGATTGTTTCCATTTCATTCGAAACTAGTTGTGAATGTTTCCATTTCATTCCAAACAAGTTGTGAATGTTTCCATTTCATTCCAAACAAGTTGTGAATGTTTCTATTTCGTTCCAAACTTGTTGTGAACGGTTCCATTTTATTACAAACAAATTGTGAATGTTTCCATTTCATTCCGAACTTCTTCTGAATGTTTCCATTTCATTCCAAATGAGTTGTGCATGTTTCCATTTTATTCCAAACTTGTTGTGAATGTTTAAATTTTATTCCAAACTAGTTATGAATGTTTCCATTTCATTCGAAACTAGTTGTGAATGTTACCCTTCAGTCCAAAACTAGTTGTGAATGTTTCCATTTCATTCCAAACTAGTTGTGAATGTTTCCATTTGATTCCAAAACAAGTAGTGAATGTTACCATTCATTCCAAACTAGTTGTGAATGCTTCCATTCGATTCCAAACATGTTATTAATGTTTCCATTTCATTCCAAACTAGTTGTGAATGTTTCCATTTCATTCCAAACTAGTGGTGAACGTTACCATTTGATTCCAAACTAGTTGCGAATGTTTCCATTTCATTCCAAAAGAAGTTGTGAATGTTTCCATTTCATTCCGAACATCTTGTGAATGTTTCCATTTCATTCTAGAACATGTTGTGAATGTTTCCATTTCATTCAAAATGAGTTGTGAATGTTTCCATTTCATTCCAAACAAGTTGTGAATGTTTCCATTTCATTCCAAAGAAGTTGTGAATGTTTCCATTATATTTGAAACTAGTTGTGAATGTTTCTTTTCATTCCAAACTTGTTGTGCAAGTTTACATTTCATTCCAAATTTGTTGTGATTGTTACTATTCATTCTGAAACAAGTTGTGAATGTTTCCATTTCATTCCAAACAAGTTGTGAATGTTTCCGTTTTATTGCAAACAAGTTGTGATTGTTTCCATTTCATTCCAGCCAAGTTGTGAATGTTTCCATTTCATTCCGAACTTCTTGTGAATGTTTCCATTTCATTCCAAAACAAGTTGTGAATGTTTCCATTTCATCCCAAACAAGTTGTGAATGTTTCCATTCTTTCCAAACTTGTTGTGAATGTTTCCATTCCAAACCAAAACTACTTGTGAATGTTTCCATTTCTTTCCAAACTAGTTGTGAATGAGTCCATTTCATTCCAAATGGTTGTGAATGTTTTCATTTTATTCAAAACTTGTTGTGAATGTTTTCATTTCATTCCAAACTAGTTGTGAATGTTACCATTCATTCCAAACTACTTGTGAATGTTTCCATTTGATTCCAAAACAAGTTGTGAATGTTTCCATTTGATTCCAAACATGTTTTTGAATGTTTCGATTTCATTCCAAACACGTTCTGAATGTTTCCATTTCATTCCAAACTCATTGTGAATGTTTCCATTTCATTCCAAACTAGTGGTGAATGTTTCCATTTCGTTCCAAACAAGTCGTGAATGTTTCCATTTCGTTCCAAACTAGTTGTTAATGTTTGCATCTCAGTCCACACTAGTTGAGAATGCTTCCATTTCATTCCAAACTTGTTGTGAATGTTTCCATTTCATTAGAAACAAGTTGTAAATGTTTCCATTTCATTCCAAACTAGTTGTGAATGTTTCCATTTCATTCCAAACTAGATGTGATTGTTTCCATTTCATTCCAAACTAGTTATGAATGTTACGTTTTCAGTCCAAACTAGTTGTGAATGTTTCCATTTTACTCCAACGAATGTTTCCAACCAAGTTGTGAATGTCTCCATTTCATTCCAAATGAGTTTTGAATGTTTCCATTTCATTGCAAACTGGTTATGAATGTTTCCATTTTGTTTCAAACAAGTTGTGAATGTTTCCATTTCATTCCAAACTAGATGTGAAAGTTTCCATTTCATTCCAAACAAGTTGTGAATCTTTCCATTTAGTTCTAAACAAGTTGTGAATGTTTCCATTTCATTCCAAACAAGTTGTGAATGTTTCCATTTCATTCCTAACTTCTTGCGAATGTTTCCATTTCATTCCAAAACAGGTTGTGAATGTTTCTATTTCATCCCAAACAAGTTGTGATTGTTTGCATTCATTCCAAACTAGTTGTGAATGTTTCCATTTCAATCCAAAACAAGTTGTGAATGTTTCCATTTAATTCCAAACTAGTGGTGAATGTTTCCATTTCATTCCAAACTAGTTGTGAATGTTTCTATTTCAATTCAAAACAGGTTGTGAATGTTTCCATTTCATTCCAAACTAGTTGTGAATGTTCCCATTTCATTCGAAACAAGTTGTGAATGTTCCCATTTCATTCCAAACTTGTTCTGAATGTTTCCATTTCATTCCAAACAAGTTGTGAATGTTTCCATTTCATTCCATACAAGTATTGAATGATTCCAATTCATTTCAAACTTGTTGTCAATGTTTCCATTATATTCCAAACTAGTTGTGAATGTTACCATTCATTCTAAACTACTTGTAAAAGTTTCCATTTGATTCCAAAACAAGTTGTGAGTTTCCATCTGATTCCAAACATGTTTTCGAATGTTTCGATTTCATTCCAAACACGTTGTGAATGTTTCCATTTCATTCCGAACACGTTGTGAATGTTTCCATTTCATTCCAAACCAGTGGTGAATGTTTCCATTTCGTTCCAAACAAGTCGTGAATGTTTCCATTTCGTCCCAAACTAGTTGTGAATGTTTCCATTTCATTCCAAACTAGTTGTGAATGTTCCATTTCATTCGAAACAAGTTGTAAATGTTCCCATTTCATACCAAACAAGTTCTGAATGTTTCCATTTCATTCCAAACAAGTTATGAAAGTTTCCATTTCATTCCATACAAGCTGTGAATGATTCCAATTCATTCCAAACTGGTTGTGAATGTTTCCATTATATTCCAAACTAGTTGTGAATGTTTCTTTTCATTCCAAACTTGTTGTGCAAGTTTACATTTCATTCCAAATTTGTTGCGATTGTCACTATTCATTCTGAAACAAGTTGTAAATGTTTCCATTTCATTCCAAGCAAGTTGTGAATGTTTCCATTTGATTCCAAAACAAGTTTTGAATGTTTCCATTTCATTCCAAACAAGTTGTGATTGTTTCCATTTCATTCCAAACAAGTTGTGAATGTTTCCATTTCATTCCGAACTTTTTGTGAATGTTTCCATTTCATTCCAAGACAAGTTGTGAATGTTTCAATTTCATCCCAAACAAGTTGTGAATGTTTCTAGTCATTCCAAACCTGTTGTGAATGTTTCCATTTCAAACCAAAACAAGTTGTGAATGTTTCCATTTCATTCGAAACTAGTGGTGAATGTTTCCATTTCTTTCCAAACTAGTAGTGAATGTTTCCATTTCATTCCAAACTAGTTGTGAATGTTTCCATTTCATCGCCAACCAGTTGTGAATGTTTCCATTTCATTCGAAACAAGTTGTGAATGTTCCCATTTCTTTCAAAACAAGGACTGAATGAGTCCATTTCATTCCAAATGTTTGTGAATGTTTCCATTTCATTCCAAACTTGTTGTAAATGTTTCCATTTCATTCCAAACTAGTTGTGAATGTTACCATTCATTCTAAACTACTTGTGAATGTTTCCATTTGATTCCAAACATGTTTTGGAATGTTTCGATTTCATTCCAAACACGTTGTGAATGTTTCCATTTCCTTCCAAACTCGTTGTGAATGTTTCCATTTCGTTCCGAACAAGTCGTGAATGTTTTCATTTCGTTCCAAACTAGTTGTGAATGTTTCCATCTCATTCCAAACTAGTTGTGAGTGCTTTCATTTCATTCCAAACTTGTTGTGAATGTTTCCATTTCATTAGAAACAAGTTATGAATGTTTCCATTTCATTCCAAACTAGTTATGAGTGCTTCCATTTCATTCCATACAAGTTATGAATGTTTCCATTTCATTCCAAACTAGTTGTGAATGTTTCCATTTCATTCCAAACTAGATGTGAATGTTTCCATTTCATTCCAAACAAGTTGTGAATGTTTCCATTTCATTCCTAACTTCTTGCGAATGTTTCCATTTCATTCCAAAACAAGTTGTGAATGCTTCTATTTCATCCGAAACAAGTTGTGATTGTTTCCATTCATTCCAAACTAGTTTTGAATGTTTCCATTTCAATCCAAAACAGGTTGTGAATGTTTCCATTTAATTCCAAACTAGTGGTCAATGTTTCCATTTCATTCTAAACTAGTTGTGAATGTTTCTATTTCAATTCAAAACAGGTTGTGAATGTTTCCATTTCATTCCAAACTAGTTGTGAATGTTTCCATTTCATTCCAAACAAGTTGTGAATGTTTCCATTTCATTCCAAACAAGGTGTGAATGTTTCCATTTCATTCCAAAATAAGTTATGAATGTTTCCATTTGATTCCAAAACAAGTTGTGAATGTTTTGATTTCATTGCAAAACAAGTTGTGATTGTTTCCACTTCATTCAAACTAGTTGTGAAAGTTTCCATTTCATTGCAAACAAGTTGTGAATGTTTCCATTTTTTTCAAAAACAAGTTGTGAATGTTTCCATTTCATTCCAAACAAGTTGTGAGTGTTTCCATTTCATTCCATACTAGGTGTGAATGTTTCGATTTCATTCCAAACTAGTTGTGAATGTTTCCAATTCTTTCCAAACGAGTTGTGAATGTTTCCATTTCATTCCAAACTAGTTGTGAATGTTCTCATTTCATTCCAAATGAGTTGTGAAAGTTTCCATTTCATTCCAAACAGGTTGTGAATGTTTCCATTTCATTCGAAACAAGTCGTGAATGTTTCCATTTGATTCTGAACTTTTTGTGAATGTTTCCATTTCATTCCAAAACAAGTTGTGAATGTTTCCATTTCATTCCAAATGAGTTGTGAATGTTTCTATTTGATTCTGAACTTTTTGTGAATGTTTCCATTTCATTCCAAAACAAGTTGTGAATGTTTCTATTTCATTCCAAGCATGTTGTGAATGTTTCCATATCATTCCAAAATAGTTGTGAATGTTTCCATTTCATTCCAAACTAGTTGTGAGTGTTTCAATTTCATTCCAAACAAGTTGTGAATGTTTCCATTACATTCCAAATGTGTTGTGAATGGTTCCATTTCATACCAAACTTGTTGTTAATGTTTCCATTTCATTCGAAACAAGTTGTGAATGTTACCATTCATTCCAAACTAGTTGTGAATGTCTCCATTTGATTCCAAAACAAGTTGTGAAAGTTTCCTTTTCGTTCCAAACAAGTTGTGAATGTTTCCATTTCATTCCATACTAGTTGTGAATGTTTCCATTTCGTTCCAAAGTAGTTGTGAATGTTTCCATTTCATTCCAAACTAGTTGCGAATGTTTCCATTTCATTCCAAATAAGTTGTGAAAGTTTCCATTTCATTCCAAAC
>KK905185.1:10312-20859 GCA_000696445.1 Aquilaria agallochum | reverse complement strand
TATATATGCATTGTGGTTTTTGTGTTTTAGTGTCTTTGGATGCAGGTTTTAATGATGGTTACGTTGCCTATTGAATCCAAGTGCTACCCTTACTAAGTTTCTCAATGAAACTTACTCCCCTCAATTCTGTCATTTCAGGTTCAGCGGAAAGATCACATTCAAACTAACCTTTTTGGTTTTATTTCTAATCTAAAATTTTAGGTACTTGAACATCCATATATCTAGTCATGAGCTGGAAAGTTTGGGGATTTTAGGAGCACGTTTGGTATTTTTAATGGGGGTAGTTATTGTGTTATGCAGCAGCTGTCCAGCATCCTGTTCTGGAGTCCATTCTATCACAGGCACTCCTGTAACCTAGGGTGCGTATTTAGCTGAGTTAAGAACATTTTGTACTGCATGTATGCATGTGCATGTAGTGTATGTAAAATGAGACAAGTATGTGAACATTTGAGTAATGTTTTGGCTATGTAAGTGTGAATGATGGGCTGCCTACTTGTAAATTCTGTTTGGGCCAAATAATATTGTTAAAAGCAAGGTAATGTAATTCTTATGTGTAATGGACATATATGGGATACCTTTGGGTGGTTTCCCCCTTGTGAATGAGGTGTTTGCACACTTATGAAATTTTGTATCGGCAAAATGGTCATAAAGTGACCAGAATTTTGACTCTAGACTTGAAGTTCTATAGATCCCTGTGTAGAAGGAATATTTGTATGAAATTTTGGCCACACCTAGATAACATCTAGGGGTTAAAATAGAATTTCGAATTTCTGAATTTGGAGCCCTATAGGCAAAGCTATGAAGTTGCGAAGTTGGCTACGTTACAGTTCTTTTGGTTAGAATTTTGCAACCAACTTAAAAAATCCATAACTTGGTCCATAGGTGGGCTATTTATGTAAAAAAAAATTCCTTGGTTTGACCTAAATCTCTACTTGATAATGGAGCAAATAAAACAAGGGGTATGTGGCTAGAATGATAAGTTTATTAGTGGAAGTTACAGGTGCAGTGGTTGGTCACTAGAACTTAACAAGATTGCCTAATGTGTGGTAGCCAAGATTAAGACTTGTGCTAGTGTTTTCCTTCTTTGCTACCATGGTGTGAATGAAATGTGAATATATGTGTGATGGTTGGACCAATATGCATGTTTTTACATAGTGCCCAATAGGGCCATTTGGGTATGCACACTAAGGGTAGTGTTCTGATGGCCTTCAGAACATTACCAATCCTGGGAGTCTAAATGCACAATTTTGGCACCAAAATTGGACTACCCAGAGTGGGTAACATGTAGGGGGATAGCCTTGGAGGGCTTACTCCTTGTAAATGAAGTGTTTGGACACTTACGAAATTTTGTATGGGCAAAATGGTCATAAAGTGACAAGAATTTTGACTCTGCACTCAATGTTCTATATCTCCCTGCATAAAATGAATCTTGGTTTGAAATTTTGACCGCTACTAGATCACATCTAGAGGCTAAACTGGGATTTTGAATTTTTGAATTTGAAGCCTTGTATCCAAAGATAAGACATTGCAAAGTTGGCTAAGTGGGTTGTTGATGTAAAACCAAATTCCTTGGTTTGCTTATAGACTTTACTTGATAATGAAGCAATGAAACTAGGGGGTTACATTGCTAGATTAATATAGTTTTTCAGAAGAATTTTCAAGTGTAGTCGCTGGTCACTTACACTTACTAAGATTGCTGAATGTGTGGTAGCCAAGATTAAGACCTGTGGTAGTGTTTTCCTTCCTTACTGCCATGGTGTACATAGAATGTGAATATGTCTGTAATGGTTGGACCAATATGCATGCATTTACATAGTGCCCAAGAGGACCACTTGGGTATGCACACTATAGGTATTATTCTGATGACCTACTAAATATACCAACCCTGAGAGTTTTAAATACAGAATTTTGGCACGAAACTGGACTACCCTGAAGTGGGTAAGAAATGTTGGTATCAAAGCATGGTTTACACATGTACATAGCATATAGTTGCATTTGCATGCTAGCTGCATACATGAACTCAACGTGGTTAGCTGCTAGTGTTAAGTACCATTGAAATACCTATGATCTTTATACATGCTCTATGATGAATCATCAATGCATGAAGCAAACATGGCTGCCACAAGGAGAGGGGAACCAACCCGATGGCCTCTTACTGAATCTGGGCAATAAAGAAATGGACAAAATAAAGGAAATCAAGGCCAACAGGGGGAACTAAACTCTGAAGTGCCACAGGTTTGGTTAGAGCTTCAGAGAAACTTAGATATAATCAATGAAAACTTAGTAAGGCTGATTCAAGCACAACAGCAAGGATCCCAGTAGCACAGGTAGAAGCAGTTCAGGATCCACAACTGCAACTGGAAGAGGAGACTAGGAACACATCTGAATATGTTCCTTCTAGAAGATCAGAAGATACAAATGATGAAACCATTAAGGCAGAAGATGAGCATAGGAAAAATCCAAGAGGAAGAAGAGTGAGATCTGAGATAGGTCAGGTATCTCGGAACAATCCCTCAGTCTATGACCTTTCCTCCACTAAGAATTAGATTGGGGAAGATCATTAGAGAAGGGGCAGGAGAAGGCATATAGTGCATCACCATGCTAAGGGTTCTCATCGATCCAAAACCGTAGAGCTAAGGATCTAGAGGGCCTAGAAGAGGTCAAGCTACTGGAGAGGTTCCAAGGACTCCGGCCTCAACAGTTTAATGTTAGAGCTAGGCTTGAGAGAGCTAAGGAGTGCTTAGTCCTCATTGAGAAGATGTTTGAGAGGATGCCACTCAGCTCCACCAAGAAGGTGTCACTAGCTACTTACAACTTAGTAGGCAATGCAGAGATGTAGTGGAGAAACACCAGAGATAGGTAGGCTATCTAGAAGGGCAGAAGGGCAGGAAGACATATTGAGATGAGTTGGCCAGAGTTCACTTAGCTATTTCCAAAGCAGTACAATAGTGATGCCATCAAGGATATGAAGCAAGCTGAATTTGATGCTGTAAGGCAGGTCTACCTCATTGCCTTAGAGTATGAGCACAAATTCAATCAGTTGGTGATGTATGCTACTCAGTGTCATGGACTAGAAGAGCTAAAGGCCAAAAGATTTGTCAGAGGCCTAGGGTCAGGCATCAGAAAGGCTGTAAGACCTTTTGGAGCAGTCACCTACTATGAAGCAGTGCAAAAAGCTCTATTAGTAGAGCAAGAGAAGTATGAGACTAGGTACTTTCCCAGTGGACCAGGGGAATGTAGCCAGGTAGGAGGTTAGGACTAATCTACTAGTGTTGGACATTCTTAAGCATGATATAGTGCTGAGCATGAATTGGCTTCCTATGCCTAACATAAGAATTGGTTATGCTAAGAGAGAAATCACATTGCCCGATGGTGAAGTGCAAGGATTAAGGAATTCTAAGGAATTAGTGTATGAAATGCATGGCATGGGCCTATAGGTACTAGATGAAATACATGTGATTTCTGAGCATGATTACTGTTATCCATTGAATGAATTGCACTATGATGAGGAAGTGGACAAAATACCTGTATTGAGAGACTTTCCACAAGTCTTTCCTAAAGACCTGCCAGGTATTCCTCCACCAAGGGAGATTGAGATTGAATTCAAGCTGCAACTAGGAGCTAGTCCAATATCCATTCCTCCTTACAAAATGCCTATCACAAAGATGAATGAGCTCAAGAAACTACTTGATGAACTTCTTGAAAAATGGTTTATAAGGCTGTGTGTTTTAACATGGGGAGCTCTAGTTCTCTTTGTGAAGTAGAAGGATGTATCATTAAGACTATACATTGATTACAGGAAGCTCAATGCAGTGATAGTCAAGAACAAGTATCCATTCCCTAGGATTGAGGATCTATTTGATCAACTCAAGGGAGCTGAGATCTTCTCCAAGATAGATTTAAGATTTGAATACGTCCAGTTCAGAGTAAAGGAAGAGAACATTCCTAAGATTGCATTTAGGACCAAATATGGGCATTATGAGTACACAGTCATGCCATTTGGTTTGAGTAATGCCCCAGCTTCTTTTATGGACCTAATGGACAAGGTGTTCAGACCACATCTGGACAAATTTATAGTTGTGTTCATTGATGACAACTTAGTGTATTCCATGGATGAAAATGACCATTAACATCATATGAAGATTGTCTTAAAGACTTAGTTGGAACATGAGCTTTATGCCAAGTTATCCAAGTTTGAATTCTGGATAAACGAAGTGTCTTTCCAAGGACACATTATAGATGCTCAAGGCCTTAAGGCAAACCCTAAGAAGGTCAAGGCAGTGCAATAATGGGAAAGACTGAAGACGATAAAAGAAATCAGAAGTTTCCTAGGATTAGTTGGCTATTACAGAAGATTTGCATCAGGATTTTCCATGATTGCCTCAGTTCTTACTCATCTCACCAAGAAGGGTCTATGATTTGAGTGGACTAAGAAATGTGAAAAGAGTTTCTAGGAGCTCAAGAAGAGGTTGATTGAAGCTCCAGTATTGATTCTTCCTAATCTAGGCAAGCCCTACATCATCTATGCAGACGCATCTAGATCTTGGTTAGGTTGTGTACTAACGGAAGACAGAAATGTCATTGCTTATGGGTTAAGGCAGTTGAGACCCAATGGGAAAAATTGTCCTACCCATGACCTAGAGCTGGTAGTAGTGAGTTTTGCTTTAAAGCAATAAAGACATTACTTTATGGGTAGTTCCTTTGTGATCTACATTGACCATAAGAGCCAAAAGTACTTGTTCAGTTCGAAAGAGTTGAACATGAGGCAAAGGAGATGGTTAGAGTACATCAAGGACTTTGACTACAGCATAAAGTACACAGAGGGCAAAGGCAATCTGGTAGCAAATGCCTTGAGTAGTAAGTATACTGGTCTTCTAAAAGGAGGATCCGTAGCTGATCATGATGAGTAGAATAGTCTGCTATGCTTATGGCATAAATGGCATAATTGGGAGGAAGCCCAAATGTACACATTGACAATCCAATCACAATGGACTGAAAAGGTCATAAAGGCACAAGAGATATATCCTAAATTGAAAAGGATTTTTGGAGAGGAAAAAACTTTTTTTTATGAATCCTTTGCCTACAAGCAAGGATTACTGCACTTTAAGGACCGAATCTATGTGCCTAAAGAACCAAAACTCAAGGAAGAAGTACTTGAAGAAGCTCACACAAGCAAGTTGAACATCCATCTAGGAAGTGAGAAAATGTATAAAGACTTGAAGACTTACTTCTGTTGGCCAAATATGAGGAGAGACATAGTTACTTATGTCTCCAAATGTGCCACATGCCAGAGGGTAAAGGTAGAGCACCAGAAGCCAGCTGGTACCCTACAGACTCTACTTATACCAGAAAGGAAGTGAGGCAACATAACCATGGACTTTTTGACTAGGTTGCCTATTACCAGATTAAGGCATGATACAATTTAGGTCATTGTGGATAGGCTAAGCAAATTTGCCCACTTTTTACCTATGACATTCACAGATTTTCTACAGAAGTTGGCTCAGATGTATATCTAGGAGATAGTGAAGCTACATGGAATACTAGATTACATTGTATTTGATAGAGATCCAAGATTTACAGCTCAGTTTTGGAGTGCCTTTTACAAAACACTAGGTACCAAAATCCACTTGAGCACTGCTTATGATCCTTAGACTGATGAGCAAATTGAAAGGGTGATACAAATATTGGAAGACATTCTTAGGAGCTGTGTGTTGCATTTCAAGGGTGAATGGGACCAACACTTGCCATTGGTGGATTTCTCATATAATAATAGTTATTAGATCACCAGTGGNTTGGACCTGGTTTGTCCCACAGAATGTTTCCCGAGGGCCATAATTTCTGTGGATGATTCTTCGCGAGGGTCGCCATTCCCCGAACTACGATGTGTGGGCTTGGGGCTCCTCTCCCGAGGGCGTGTTACTGAGGGGGGTCTCTAGGCCTGTGCTTGCTAATTTGCCCACTTTTTACCTATGACACTTACAGATTTTTTACAGAAGTTGGCTCAGATGTATATCTAGGAGATAGTGAAGCTACATGGAATACTAGATTACATTGTATTTGATAGAGATCCAAGATTTACAGCTCAGTTTTGGAGTGCCTTTTACAAAACACTAGGTACCAAAATCCACTTGAGCACTGCTTATGATCCTTAGACTGATGAGCAAATTGAAAAGGTGATACAAATATTGGAAGACATTCTTAGGAGCTGTGTGTTGCATTTCAAGGGTGAATGGGACCAACACTTGCCATTGGTGGATTTCTCATATAATAATAGTTATTAGATCACCAGTGGCGTGGCACCATTTGAAGCATTATATGCAAGAAGGTGCATGACACCCCACTATTAGGTGGAAGCCTCAAATAGGCTAGAGTTAGGTCCTGGAATTATTGAGGAAACTAGTGCCATGATCAAGAAGATTCAAGAAAGATTAAAGGCAGCCAATGCAAGAACAACAGCCTAAGTGAATAAAAGAATGAGAGACTTAGAGTTTGAGGTTGGTGACAATGTTTGGCTAAAAATTACAACAACCAAAGGCACTGTTAGATTTTGTAGAAAAAACCAAGTTAGCTCCAAGATATATAGGTCCTTATTAGATCCTGGACAGAGTCGGCAAGGTAGCATACATGTTAGCTTTATCGCCAAGTATGTCAAGCATTCATAATGTTTTTCAGTATGCTTAATAAGTTTCTATTGCACACAAAGCATACTATAGTAGCAGAAGACCCACAGTTGGAACCTAAATTGACATATGAAGAGAAACCTATAGCTATCTTAGCCAAGGATACCAGAAGGTAAAGAAACAAGCTCATTCTCATGGTTAAAGTTCAGTGGTCACACCATTCTAAAAGGGAAATAACCTAGGAAATTGAGAAATACCACCCAGAAAAGGTATCCTATAGAATACCCAATGTTAAAGACAATTTTGGAGGACCAAATTTTTGAGGGGGGATGGTTGTTACCACCTCACAAAAATCAGAGAATTACAAAGTGTGCCATAATGGTAAAAAATCAATATATTGTGTAATTCACTTCATAGTGATTGAAGTATAAGGGGGTAAAAGGTATAATGAACACCTCCTTAAAAGTATTCTAAGTTGGTAACTTGCACCTGGGAAATGCCTGAAGGATTTGTTTTTTCTCAAGCAACCTATGGACTTTTTTTGTGAGATTTTGGAAATTTGGGTACTAAATTGGAAAGCTTTCACAAAAGGGATTTGGAGAGTTTTGAGGAGGGTATGAATGGTATGAAAGTGCTATTGGAGGACCAAATTGCTTATGGAAGACAACTAAGGACAAAGAAAATAGAAAAATGCATAAAGGACCTAAGTGTTCTAATGTAAGCCTTAAGATGGGTATGTCTTTGACTTAAGTCAAATGGTGAAATCGTTGAGTTATCCCACCTAAGGAGGGGCTGCTAGAGCAAGATAAGGATGTTCAAACATGGGCCAAGAGATTAAGACAAAGAAATCATAGTCTTGTAGCAAGGAAAATGACATAAGATAGGGTTAAGACTAGTTAAGTATGTTTAGTATACTTTGATTATTTAAGTAGTCAAGACCACATTTTCTTCTCTCATATTCGGCCATACCAGCCAAGGGATGCACCCACTCTCCTCCACACTTCCTCCATAGCCACCATACTTCAAACTCAAAACTACTTGCAACTGAAGTGAAGGAAGGGCAATTGGAAGCTATTTGGTGCCAAGACTTGAGTGCATCTAGGATCAAGCTCCAATTTCAGCATACACTTAACGTAAGGAGTTATCTTGCTCTCATGGAATGTCTAATGAATTTCCAAGCATCCATGGAGTTAGGTCTAAGCTTGGAAGAGAGCCATGAGCTTGATGAACAAAGCTTAGTGAGGGGCATGCAGTTATTAAAGGTTTTGTGAACAAGTATGAAGTGCATAATGATTGCAGCAAATTGAAGGGTTTCTAGAGGCCAAAGTTAGTACTAACTAATGTTAAAATCCTTATAAGACCAAGAATTAGCTTCAGGATGGCTTCCACAGTGATTTACTTAAGTTTACTGCATGTTTTACGCACTAACCTGTGGTTTTTGTTACTACCACATTTCATGTGATTGTTGGTTGTGAATGGCTACTGCATTTGGTTGCTATATCTTGTATATATGCATTATGGTTTTCTATTTTAGTGTCATTACATGCAGGCTTTAATGAGGGTCACATTTCCGCAGGAAACCAAGTGTTTTCCTTTCTAAGTTTCACAATGAAACATACTCCGCTCAATTCTGCCATTTTAGGTCAAGCAAGAACATTACATTCAAACTGACCTTTTTCATTTATATTTTGAGCTGAAATTTTAGGTATTATAACTTCCATGTATCTAGTTGTGATCTAAAAATCTTGGTGATTTTAGGAGCACATTTGGTTTTTTTAGTGATGGTGCTTATTGTGTTATGCAGTAGCTATCCAGCATCCTGTTTCTAGAGTCCATAGTGTCTCAGGCACTCCCATAACTTAGAGTCCATAGTGCATTTTTGCATGTCCATGTAATGTATGTAAAATGAGACAAGTATATGAACATTTGAGTAACATTTCGGCTATATATGTGATGTGGTGCAAAGCTGCCTAAGTGTGAATGATAGGCTACTTACTTGTAAATTCTATTTTAGCCACATAAAGTTGCTAGATGCAAGAGCATGTAATTCTTATCTTTATTGGACATGTATGGGATAGCCTTGGAGTGCTTACCCCTTGTGAATGAAGTGTTTGCACACTTATGAAATTTTTTATGGGTAAAATGGTAATAAAGTGAGCAGAATTTTGACTATGCACTCAAGGTTCTATTTCTCTCTATGTACACTGAATCTTGGCATGAACATTCACCAAAAATAGAGCACATCTAGAAGTTGAACTGAGATTTAGAATTTCTAAATTTTTAGCCTTGTATCCAAGGATATGAAGTTGCAAAGTTGCATAAGTTACTGTTCATTTGATCAGAATTTTGTAACCAACTTAAAAAATCCATAACTTAGTCCATAGGTGGGCTATTGATGTAAGACCAAATTCCTTGGTTTGCTTAAGGAATCAACTTGATAATGAAGTAAAGAATAGATAGTGGTACATGCCTCTATTAATACATTTTTTTGGATGAAGTTTCAGGTGTAGTGGCTGGTCACTTACACTTAAGAAGATTGCATAATGTGTGGTATACAAGATTAAGACTTGTGCTAGTATTTTCCTTCCTTGCATAAAATGTGAATATATGTGTAATGGTTGGACGAATATGCATGCATTTACATAGTGCCCAAGAGGGCCACTTAGGTATGCACCCTAAGGGTATTGTTTTGGTGGCCTACAAAATATACCAACCCTAGGAATTTTAAATGCACAATTTTGGCACCATAACTGGATTACCCCGGAGTGGGTAATGAGTTATACCTTCAGGTTTAAGGCCTTGATAAGGAAACCTTAGTACACCTAGTAGGTTGTTTGGGACCTAGGAATTAAGAGTCCAACCAATGTCATTGCTACTCCACTAGTGTGAACCAAGTAATGGTGGATAGGTATGTACCTAGAGTGAGGGTTTAGTGGACTTGTTGCCTAGCCAAGATTACTTAAGGTGCAAGTGAGAACCTAGTGCACTATTGGTAAGGGTTTTAGGTGGGAGCTTAGTACACAAGCGAACTAGATAAGTCTAAGGACTTGAGGCACTATGTGGTGGCTTAGTACACCTAGTGGGCTCCTTAGAACTCAAGTGAGGTGCATCCACCATGTTCAGCTACACAACAATTGAAGGAAGGTTAGACTTATTACATCAATAAGGTAAGGCTTACTAGGAGCAAGTTAGGGGCCAGAACTCGCTAGGTACGGAGCGACACTCGTAGGAGGACTAGGTAGAGAACAAGTACCAAGTTACTGAAGTATATGCACATAGGTTTAGCCTCATGCTGTATGAGCTAACAACAGATTACATATCTTTGTATATTTGTTGTTCTTTGTATTTTCCTTGCAGGTTGAAGACGCCTTAGTGAGAATCATAGGATTCTCACTCGCTTAGTTTCATGTTGTGTAGACATGAATGTTGTTGAACCCAACGATTATTAAGGGTTGTCATGGTAGCTTCCACTAGAGGTATATTTCTTTGCGAATCCTTGAGATTCTAGTTTAATTGGCTACTTGATAGTTAAGTTTTTATTGTACTAACTACACTTTTCATGGCCACAGAGGCTAGTGAGCACGTGGATGATCATTGAGGCTTGCCACCGGGATCTCTTATCTAAGTTGGAAGCTCGTTGATTGGATACTAGCCATGGATATGTATGTTGTATGTTAGTGGCCTCCAATGTGTATGAATAGAGTTATGGACTCTAGGTTTGCCTTTGGCTGTAAGGCATAGTCTACAATTGTTTAAATGCCCACACACGATTAATTATGTTACCACCTCACAAAAATTGGAGAATTATAAGTGCCATAATGGCTAAAAACCATTATATTTTGTAATTCTCACCATAGTGATTGAAGTGTGGGGGGTAAAAGGCATCATCAACACCACCCAAAAAGTGTTCCAAGTTGGTAACTTGGC
>KK905184.1:0-22764 GCA_000696445.1 Aquilaria agallochum | reverse complement strand
TCGGGTAGCGCCAGCTTCTTCTGGCCATGACTGTGGCAGGGAGTTCGGCCAGATAGAGGCGATAGCCTTTGGCTATCAGACAGCCAGCAAATGGCTCCCCAAATGGCGAGGGGCGTGCTCACCCAAGCCACGTTCAAATCTCTGGTAGAGGAGTGCCCGAACGAGGAGTTCCTCGCTGCGAGGATGTCCGAGCACGTTGCCTAGGTATTCTTCAGACCCCTTATCCTTTCTCCAAATTTTTCTAAGTGTTTGCTTTTCTTTGCAAAGCTTTACCAAGTGTCCTTCTTTTTGCAGCTCTTGGCATACAGTGGATATTTCCGTGCTTGGGTAGCAAAGCAGTCTTCGATCCGATCTTGGATTGAAGAGCGCTTGGAGAAGGCCAAGGTATTTTGTGCCAGCTCGATCGTCAAGTACGCCAAGCTGAACAAGATAGCCAAGGAGGAGACGGCCAAACTTTGGGAGGAGTTCTTGAAGAGTCAAGAGGAGCTCTTAAAAGATTTCTCCCAGAGGATGTCTGAACTCGGTGCAAAGGTCGTTGAGCTTACTTCAGCAAACGAGGCCTACCAAAAGGAGAATAAGGAGGACTCTGCTCTTCTGACGAAGGCCCTCGCGGACAATGCCGATCTTCAAGCCGAGGTCGATGCGCTAAAGAAAGAGGCGAAGAAGAGGAAGAAGACAAAGAAGCTGGAGAAGGAGGTCACCCAGTTGAGGACCGAGCTGGATGACTTGTCTGTCTAAAAAGACAAGGCCGATCAGGCAGCCAAGGTTGCGTTCAAGGACGACTTTTGTCTGGCTCGGCATCAAGTCCTGGCAAAGTACCCCAACCTCGACCTCTCTTTTCTAGCTGCCTTGGACATTCCCGAGGCGCCTCGCTGGTCCTGGTCAAAGATAGAACATCTCAACCTTCCTTTTGCTCCTCCTTTGGCGCCAAAGGTTGCGACAAAGGAGGTTGGCGATGGAGCAGCTCGCGATGACGAGGTCCCTTAGGCATCTAGGACTTCACTACTTATTTTTTCTTTGTAATCTTCTTCTTGTAATGCTCATTTTTGTAATAAGGCTCAATTTAATAAAATTCCTTCTTTTCTTCAAAATTTGGCTAAGTCTCAAGACAAGTTTCTCCTTAAATAATCTTCGGTTCCAAGGGTTAGTTTGACCATTTTCGGTCTGGGACCCTCAAGCAGATATATTTTCGCGCTTATTATCAACCATCTTCGGCATAACGTTAGTTTCGGCGGATATCTTTTGGCAAAGCTTTGCCTGTTTTTATCAGCCATGTTCAGTTGATGTATCTTCGGAGAAAACGTGTTACTTTCCTAAGTAGATACTTGCACCTTGCTCGGTTAGATTCCTTAGGTGGGACTATTTTCTATAGAAAATTTTTCTAAGTGTAGAACTTTTTCAAAGCATCTGAATGCCATGTATTTTTTAGTTCTCCACCTTTGGTATCTTCGAGCTTATAAACTCCAAGCCGAACTTCATCAAGAACCAAATAAGGCCCTTCCCAATTTGCCCGAAGTACTCCGTGAGGTGGTTTTTGGGGCTCAAACTCAACCTTTCAGAGGACAAAGTCCCCCTTCCTGATTCCTTTTTGCTTGACATGTGAGTTTGCAGATATAGCTACTCTTTGCTGAAAAGCTTTTCTTCTAAGCTTAGCCATTTCTCTGTGTTCGTCAATGAAGTCCAGCTTAGTTCTCAACCTGAGGTCGTTCCCCTATTCATCAAACACTTGTACTCTTATTGATGGCTGAACTACTTCAATAGGAATAATGGCCTCTATGCCGAATACGAGTGAGAAAGGTGTCTCACCTGTGGCTCTTCGGGGAGTGGTCCGGTAGCTCCATAGCACACTAGGGAGTTCTCCTGGCCATCTTCCTTTTGGTTCCCTTAATCTCTTTTTCAAGCCATCCTTTATGGTTCTGTTTGACACCTCTACCTATCCGTTACTCTGAGGATGAGCTACTAGGGCGAAGTGCATTTTTATCCCAAGGTCGTTGGCGAATTCCTGGAACCCCTTGTCAGTAAACTAGGAACTGTTATCAGCCACTATTACCTCGGTATGCCGAGCTTGCATACGATGTTCTTCCAGATGAATTTTTGTATGTCCTTCACCGAAATGGTTACGAGAGGCTCTGCCTCAATCCATTTAGTGAAGTAATCTACTGCAACTACACAGAACTTTCACTCCTCCGGGTGCAATTAGGAGAGGCCCGATGAGGTCAATACCCCAAACTATGAAGGGGCAAGGGTAGTTAGCCAGGGTTACCATTTCCGAGGGTAGCCTCTGGATGTTTGCATGTCTTTGGCAATTGTCACATTTCTGGACAAATTGCCTTGCGTCCTTCCTCAACCACTACGTCCTCTTCACCGACAAAGCGTCAGTTCCTATGTGGGAACCACAGGCCCCCTCATGGACTTCTCTGAGGACTGTTTCTATGTCCTCTTCACTGACACACCTTTGCAGTGGACTCGCGTTCCCTTGTCGGTATAACTCCTCCCCGATCAAGAAATACCACCCAGAACGTCTTCACACTTTTGCTGCCTCAAGAGGGTCTTCGGGAAGCTCCGAAGTTACAAGGTACTTTTTTATGGGATTTCTCCATCCTCCTTTTGAGGTTGCTATGCTCATAATTGCTATGCTCGAGTGACTTCGCACTTCGGTGGACTCTTTTGATTTGGCCAGAGTATCTGCTTCAGTATAGTCTCGATGAGGCACGTTCTCAATGTGCACTGTGTCAAATCCTTGGATGAGCATTGCTACCAGCTCGTGATACTTTGCCAAAGTTGGGTCCTTCGCGCTATAATCTCCTGCCATCTGTCGGACCACTAGCTAAGAATTGCTGTGGGCCTTTACGTTTCTCACACCAACTCTTTTGGCAAGGCGCAAACCTGCTATAAGGGCCTCATACTCGGCCATATTGTTGGTGACATTAAATCCAAATTTAATGGCCTTCATAGCTTCCATACCTTCTGGACCACAGAGAATTACTCCGGCTCCTTGATGCTTGGAACTTAAGGCCCCGTCAATGAACAGAGTCCACTCCGGTTCATCTTTACCGAGGTTAGGTGGGCTATCTTCGGCGACGGGTATCTCGGCAATGAAGTCTGCCAATGCCTATGCTTTTATTGCCTTCCTTGGCTCATAGGTGATATCATACTCACCGAGCTCGATGCACCACTTCGATTGCCTGCCCGAGTGGTCCACCTTTTTCATGATATCCCGAAGGGGCAAATTACTTCGGACGATAATGGGGTGCCCTTGGAAATAAGGTCGCAGTCTTCTGCTCACGAATACCAAGGTGTAGATAGCCTTCTGTAGCAAGGGATACCTGACTTTGGCGCCATGCAAAGACTTGCTCACATGATATACTGGCCATTGTTTTGCCCCTTCTTCCTTTACAAGGACCGAACTTACTGCCTTTTCAGTGACGGCGAGGCAGAGCACGAGGGGTTCTCTTTCCCGTGGCTACCAAAGCATCGGCAGACAAGTTAGGTAGACTTTTAGCTCCTCCCAAGCCTTTTGGCAGTCTTCGTTCCAAAGGTGCACCTTGGTTCCGAGATCACCATCATTTTTTGCCTTAGTGAGGACTTTGAAAAATGGACGGCATCGATCCCCATACCTAGAGATTAATCTACTGAGGAAGGTGATTCTCCCTGTGAGTCTTTGCAGGTCCTTAGTCGTCGTGGGAGTTCGGAATCCGAGCAAAGCCTTGACCTTTTCCAGATTGGCATCAATACCTCTCTCCAATACCATGAATCTGAGGAACTTACCCGCATTCACCCCGAACATGCATTCTTCGGGGTTAAGATGAATTCTAAATGTCCTCAGCTGGTGGAATGTTTCTTCTAAGTCTATGATATGACTACTAGGCAGTTTGCTTTTAACTATCATATCATCGACATAGACTTCCATGTTTCTCCCAATTTGGCCATTGAAGACCCTATTCATCAACCTTTGGTATGTGGCCCCAGCATTCTTAAGCCCAAAGGGAATTCTAATATAGTAGTATGTACCAACTTCAGTGATGAAGGCGGTTTTTTCCTCGTCTTCGGGGTCCATCCTGATTTGATGATACCCGCTGAAGGTGTCGAGGAAGCTAAGGAGGCCATACTCTGCGATTAAGTCTACCAACTAGTCTATTGGCAGCAGACGATATGAATCTTTGGGGCAAGCATCGTTTACGTTTCGGAAGTCGATACACATTCGGAGCTTATCACTCCCTTCTTTCGTGGTGATAACCACATTACTAAGCCATTCGGGGTACTTGACCTCTTTTATTACGCCTACTTCCATTAAGCATTAGACTTCAATTTTATGAAGTTGTTCTTATGCACCGAGAGGCTTCACCTTTTTTATCGAACAGGCTTTGCCTCTGGGCGCACCTTTAAGGCTATATTGGATTATGCAAGGGTCTACCCCAGGCATGTCCCTTGGCGAGTACGCAAACAGATCTTTGTTCATTAACAGAAAAGATACAAGTTTTTCCTTGTCACCTTCAGCCAGTTTTTTCCCCATTCAGGTACTTCGCCCTGGGACAAGTTCTACATCTTCTGTTCTATTCTCTTAAGGTCTTCTGTTTCTTCTCTTTTTTCCTTCTCTGCGAGCATAGCCTTTGCTCCTGAAGTTTGTGCGTAGATCTTTGCTGGGCCCCGTCTTGCTTTCACAAAGACCTTTCTCACTTCCCCTTGGTCGATGAAGACCTCAGCATCTCTGTCCTTCATTGCAAAGGTGACAGTCAAGTATTTCACATATGATAGCGGAAGTGCTATCGCCCTGTTTACCCACCGACCACGGAAAAAAGAGAGCTAGACACCTGAGGCACACGACCTCGGTAGCTCGCCAATTCCAACTTTGGGAGCCAGCGCAGTGCCTCCTTCGGGAAGGTGACCGAACCAGCTTCGGGGGAGAAAGACCCCCGAAGATGGAGACGACGAAGTTCCAGCCTGACTCCGGAAAAAGGTGTCCTCACACCAAAGTGAGACGTCAACCAAAGGGACCTCGGTTGTACGGAAAGAGCTATCAAGGAGTCTCTGACACTCCGATCACATACGTCTCTGACACGCCACCTTCAGACACGCTCTGACACGCGGACGCAGTCTAATGTCCTGTCACGAAGGGCTACAGTTCAAGGCCCGAGGAGCCTGCAGGTGGCTAGGGACCCCAGCGCCCAGAAATACGAATGCCATCCGACCATACACGTGCCGTACACGTGTCACCATCTGAAGGGGTCACCCCCTTTCTTTTATACAAGGGAAATTATCACAGAAAATGGGGCCCTTCTGGCAAGAGGAGAGAGAGAGGGGCCGGAAAATAAAGGACACTCTACTCCCTCCGCCTGAATACTCTCCCTTCGCTTGAACACTCTCCCTTCGGCCCTCAGAAAGACACGCCAGGCAAGAGTCCCTAGTGCTTATTGCTGAGTATCTCTCTCTCTAAGCACTGACTTGGGCGTCGGAGGTTCCCCCCCGGAAAACCACCCGGGGGGCCTCCTAACCCCTGTTTTCTGAGTATTTCAATCAGGTCTCCCTGAAGAATCACTGTTCCGGGCTCTCTCCCACACCGGAGGTACCTCCTGTCATTACCCTGCTCGCGGGACCAAAAAGCTGTTGGTCATCACTTCAGGCGATCCACCCTGGACGTCTTCCTCCTGGACTAACCCTCACCTCCAGGACTCCCTGCTACCCTCACCACTGCACACAGTGGAGATGCTGGCTCCGCACCACCGGACCGCATCAACATCTGGGTGGATGTGGAGGTTTCCTTGTGTCTGTCTCCCAAGGATGGCATTATATGATGAGGGGACATTTATGACGATGAACCTTGTCATTTTGGAAGCAAAGAGCTCACCCTTGTTTTGTGGCAAAGTTCTCCTTAGCATTAGAGGGAGGTCAATCCATCCGAGGACAGGGAGTTCAGACGGTCCTACCTTGAAGGTAGAGGAGGTGACAGGCTTGAGATCACCTTTTGAGATACCCAAATTCGGCAGCAGATGAGAGAATAAGATGTCAGCGTTAGAACCATCGTCGAAGAGTACTCTTTTGACATCCCAACTCCCTATCCTTGCCATGATTAGAAGTGGGTCATCATGAGGGAATACTACGGTAGACCCATTTTTCCGAACAAGCTTGTTCGTTGTGTTACCGAATTCCATCACCGAGATCTCCCTGGCTTTTCTCTTTCTTTCTGCCGAAGGTAGTCCAGTGGTAATCGTCTGGATTACCCCAGCCGGAGGTGGTGGATGCCTTTTGGGACTTCGATTCCAGCGTCTATCGGAATCATAGTCCTCATCATCACCTTTCCTTTCCTCTTCCCTCATCCCTTTCGGGGAGCACATCCGCAGGTAGCGCCGAAGTTGGCCCTGCTTTATTAGAGACTCGATGTACTTCCTCAGCTGGAAGCAATCCTTAATGTCATGCCCGTGATCCCGATGGAATTGGCAGAGCTTCTTCATATTTTTCTTGTTTTCTGAAGTCATGGCCTTCGGACACTGGATTAGGTTGCCTTGCCTTTCCATGGCTAGTAGTATGTTTGTTCTGGAAGTGTTCAGGGTAGTAAATGACATGGGTCTTTTCCCCTTCTACTTCCGAGTTTTTCCCCCACCCTCGGCAGGGTACCGGGGTTGGTGACTTTGGCCTTCGGGATGATGCTGATCAGACTTCGGTCCTCCCATTCTCAACTCTTCGGCTGTCATGTGCTGTTCGACTCTGCGGTAGAACTCGCCAAGGGTGTCTGGGGGTTTTTTTGTGAACTCATAAAAAAGTTGTGAGTCTCACCGAAGTCCTCGTATCATGGCGAGGATGTGTATTTTGGGACGAAAGTCCGGCATGCTCAGGGCCTCTCGGTTAAATCTTTTGACATAGTCGTGGATGGTTTCACCATTCCTTTATACTAAGTCGAACATCTGAACGGGCATCCTCCTCGTCGGCCTGCGACCGATGAACTACTGTGTAAATGCCGTGGACAGCTCTTGGAAACTCATTATAGCCCCAGGGGCGAGAGAGTTGTACCACGTAGTTGCCGGGCTGGAGAGGGTGACCTCAAAACACTTGCAAATGGTGGTTTCATCGGCATCGTGTAGCACCATGCTACACCTGTACTTCGTCAGGTGGGCTTGGGGGTCACTACGCCCATCATAGATTTCTAAACGAGGCACCCAAAAGTCACTTGGCATAAGTGCCTAAACTATTGCTTGGACAAACAGTGATTCGCCTCCGGTGAAGGTTTCCGACAACCTTGACCAGACAAGCTTCCAAGCCAACTGCCTTTCCACTCTCTCCAACCTCTTTAGGATTTTTTCCATGAGGACGATGGTCCTGGGCTCTTCTCGATGCCTGGAGGCCTCTGGCAATGGAACTTCGATTGTGGGGAGTCCTAGCCTCTCTAGACCCCATTTTTCCAGTGTGTCTACCTCTGGGGGGTACTTCCTCCATTGAGGACTCATCACGAAAGTACCCGCTCCCCAAACTCTGGTGAGTTGACTTTGGCCTTCTCTCCCAACGGGGCATTGGTGAGGATGCCCTTTGTCCTGAAGGTGGTTGTGACCACCTTTAGTCTAGTTGTTGCATCATTTCAGCCACAACGGAGCGTTGAAAATCATGTAGGAAGCTCATCGTGATGGTTAGAGGATGTTCGTCCTCAGGCAAGGAAGTCCCTGCAGCAGCTCGTTCAGTCGCTGGTTGAGCTTCCGGCGTAGATAGGGACTTCGGGAGTCCCTTGTCCTTAGAATGGCGAGTCTCAATGATGGCCACCTAAGAGTGGGTTCCCACAGACGGCCCCAAGTAATGCCCAATGGCATCTTCATTCTACGACATGGTAGGTATGAGGGGGACTTCCGATGGAGAAATGGTGGTAGAAGAGACTTCCGTCGTGAGATTGCCTGAAATGCTTAGAAGAACAAGGGTTAGGAGGTCCCCGGAGTGTTTTTCCGGGGGCGGAGCCTTCGACGCCCAAGTCAGTGTCTGGCAAGTAAAAAGTAATGAATGGAAAGTAAAGAGTAAGGTTCTCTTAAGAGTCTTGCCCCCCCCCCCCCGGCAAGGTCGTTTCCCAAGTATTTATAGGAGGGTGTTAGGAGAAGTCCATTTGACACAACCCACTCAGATCATGACACGTGTTCAGTCGGATACGGTCCGTACCTTCGGGAATGGGGACCTCTAATTGGCCATAGGCCGTCTTGGCCAAAAGTCAGAGCCGTGGGAGGTCTGCGTGTCAGGGCGTGTACGAGAGCAGTGCATCGGGACGTGTGCAAGGGCGGCATGTCAGAGGCTCCTTAACCATTTTTGTCGTATTCTCGAGACCCCTTCGGTGAAAGAAACCTCTTCGGGACAAGAGGGCTTCTTGCTGAGGTTGCTCCAGTTATTCGCAAGTACCCTCGACATAAAGGATCCTCTTCGAAGGATGTTTTCCCTGCCGAGGATGGTGAGTCTAGCTCTCCTGAAGTTGGTCGGGTCATCTTACCAAGGGTGGTAGCGCACCATGTTCCCGAGGTCAGTATTGTCATTCCCCGAGGGTGATGGTGGATCATTGAGGTCAAGGAGTTAGGGGGTTGGGCCTTGTTTTCCTGAGGGTGACGTTTGACTTTGCCGAGGGTGGCGCTTCGCCAGAGCTTAGGGGTTTGAAGGGCAATAGCCTTTTGGCTATCAAAATGTACTAGTAGCTCCAAAAGATGGCCATCCTAGAATCATAGGAACTTGTGATTCCATGTCTATATCCAAGATAAATTTATCAAATTTTACTAGAACATCCTTAATTATTCCTCTACGATATTTAATTGATCTATTAGTTAACTAATTGCTCATCGTAGTAGGCTTGGGCTCCCCTAATTCCAATTTTTTAAACAAGGAATATGACATCAAATTAATGCTAGCACCTATGCCTGCTAATGGTCTACCAAACGTCAAATGGCTGTTAGAATACTAAAACTCCATAGATCACCAATTTTCTTTTATAAGTCATTCTGGATAATGGCTGAACACTCTCCATTCAAAATTACTGATGAAAATTCTTTCAACATCTTTTTCTTGGCCATAGCGTCTTTTAGGAATTTTGTGTAATGATAATTTGCTCTAAAGCTTCTACAAAAGGAAAATTAATATGAATTGTTTGAACATAGAAAGGAATTTGGAAAGTGCCCTTTATCTTTATCTTTAGATAAATGGAAAGGATACAGCAAAGAGGGTCAATACTCCTTGACTTCCTTCTACTTTGGTGATTCTGGTTGTACTTATTCCCCAAGAGGTGCTATAGCTACTTGTTGGGTCATTTGATTTTGGTTCTAATTATCTAATGGCTCCTTTCCTACAGTGCTCTTCCCAAGAATCAATTCCTTTTCACTTCTCAGGGTAATGGCCTCCAATTGCTTCTATGTTGGTGACATGATTGCTTTGTTGATTTCCATCATAGTATGTGACATCTAGTCCATCTGTTGTTTCAACACCAACTGCTGCTTGTCCATCATGTCCCTGAGACTTTTGCGTTGAGCTTCAATACTAACCATAAATCCCATAACTATTTCTTCAAAATTTAAGTTTATCGTAGAGAATTGTTGACATTGGTAATTTGTATTCCTCCCTCAATCTACCCAACTATTGGATGAATAATTTTCCCATATTCGTCCAACCCACCTGGAATAAACATTACTTTGTGGTCTTAAAAAATTCTTCATAAAATCTACATATTCATTCCTTGTCCTCTACTTGTGCATCTGACAATCCTGATTTGAATGCTCTTCTCCATAATTATCACACTACATCATTCCAGCTTGCTTTTGACTAATAGTAAAATTTCTGAACTCCCTTGTCAAAACTTCCACTTGATTAACTAAAGCTAAATAAGCATCAAAATTTTGAACTAGAGCTACTCTAGTTAGTTTAATTCTGGATGATGATTAGCATTGGTAATTATTCATAGCCATCTCCTGAATCAAATCCTATGTTGCTTCAGGTGTCCTATTATTTAGAGTTCCATGAATTGTTACATTGATCATCGACTTAAAAACATAATTAGACCATTGTAGAACATTTGAACCTATAACCATGTAGGTAATCCATGATGTGGATGTTAGTGTTGTGCCCAAAAGCCAATCATGAGATGATTGTATTTTGCACATTGAGTCATGATATTTTATTGAAGCACTAATCCAGTAATTGTGTTTGTTGTATTGTTTCTATGTGACATAATCAAACGTAATTACAACCCTAGAATAATATAATTCTTAAACATCCCTGATTTAGTATTATTGTGGAGTGGGTTACAATAATGCATAAAGACTAGCATATGTAGGGACTAATGAGATATGTAGTCTACATTTTTGTACAAGTTGAAGAACTTGTGTATTGGACTAACCCACCATAAGAATCCTACATGGATTGTTATATGAATGTCATAAGTGATTCTCATAGTGATCATGGTATATGTAGTCCTTCAACCTAAGGTCATCAAGGTTCCCTGCATATGAGTCACATACTTTGATACTTCTTTTTGTTGCTCGTAACTAAGTGAACATGAAGGTGGTCATTGTCTATGTCATCTATCATGAAGAGGGTTTTGTATGATCAAGATGGGATTTGTCCCTCCTATGTACCAGACATGATATCTTTGGGCCCCTTGATAAAATGAGACTAAGAAAATGCATGGCCATGCTCGAATGAGTTGATATACGATATCAATGTTATCAGTTTAAGTTAGTCTACTCGACAATCAAGAAATCATAGATTAGGCTATACAAGAGTGACACATTCCATGTCTCGTGCTCGGTCTTGATATCTTGGACAAAGGGACAATACCATATATGGATAATGATCATAAACGTTTAGTCAAATCACTGACTATCTTGTCACTTGGGTAGTAGTGATGTGTTGTTAGACACCACCCATTGTTTATGATAAAAAATGTGATTTATGATAATTGCCAATGTGATAAGAGCCTAATGGGTCGCACACATAGAGCCAATTGGGTTATTTGAGTACATGGGCCAAATTGTTTGGGTTTTGGTTTCATATTCATTTCATATTAACAATTAGCCCAATGGTTGAGCCATTAATAAAGCCTAAAATTAAACCTAAGTGGATTAGGGTTTTGAAACCCATTAGGCTTGGGAATTGAGTCTCACTATATATACATCATATAGTGAAAATTTCGGAGCTCTTGCCCTAGCCTCCCTAAAGACAAAATAAAAAAAGTTCTAAAAAGTTCCAGTTGCACTTATCTTTTACCATTCCTTGGAGGATGCAAGCTAGCACTATGGGTGTGAGACAAATGCGTCTGCTAGGACTTGGTGGATGCATGGTGATTCCGAGAGGCACATGTGGATACCATAAGGAGCTTGAACACATCAACTATTCAAGTTTGTGATTGAACTTAACAGTTGGGTGAAAGATCTCAACCGACTAGCTATAAAAATTTTTGAACACCTTATTTACCCCATTTCACTTGGATCCTGGAGGGTTTCGGTCATCTTTCAATGTGGTTGTTTGGCTTCCAAAACCCTACAGCGGTATTAGAGCTACTTGTGAAACACTAAATCAGGATTGAGTGTTGAATCACATGATCTGTTGTATGTTCAATTGCTTTCAATCATAATTAATTAGATTGATTCATGATGCTTTAACCAGAACTCATAATATATATATGAGATATATAAAGAAACCGCATACACTGGTTAATGAGCTTAACCCTAGATTGATGCATATAAGATACCTATCTGAATAAGCATTGTTGCAATAGTTGTACTAATCCTTGTAGGCATCAGATTAAGGCTGTTCATGGACCTTGAGTAGGGTACCTTTGGTGGCTTAGATAGAGGTGGTCCTAGGTGCTTAGTTGCTCAAAATAATAGATCTCAGGCAACATAATTTTAAGAATTTTTTTTTCACCCNGGGGGGGGGGGGGGCACCCACTAGCTATGAGGACCACCATATGCGAAGCTCCACACTAATAAAACTAGTTAATAAAGGGGCATTAATTGGCATGCATTTTGTTGAATGAGATTTGACATGATAAAATGATTGGTGGTTGAAGCATAACGCATGGTTTTAGCTCTTGTTGGTTGTACTTGTAAATACGGCCTAGGAGTCATGCCTTTTCTTGTCGCCCTCATTGTACATTATCTTCTCACCTTACTCCCCTTGAATATAACTCAAGGTTTCTATTTGGTGTAATTGTACATTCTGGGATCGTCCGAGGTGGTGTGTACAAGGAGGTGACTACAAAGAGACAACCAAGCAAGGAGGAGAAGGACCTTGTAAAGACCTTGTCTTTTCTTAGGCTTTTATGATATTCTCATTGGCTTGAGAATATCACATAGTTTGGGCTATAACCATGTCACGTTTAATTTAGTTTTAGCGTGAGATGAATGTTTTGTATTTGTATGTGATGCATGTATAAGACAACCAGAGATAATAATTGGTAAGATTAAAAGGAAAATCCCTGAAACAAAATATTAAGTCATTAAATGTGATGGCTTCCAAATCTTGGCACTCATCAAGACTTTGATCAACATTGGGTGGGTTTTCCAAAGCAAAGTACCTATGTTCATCTTAGTAAAATGTAATGGGATAAAAGTGATATCCAAATTGCTAACCTTGGGTCCAACTTAACCAAGTCATCCAAATAGGATTGGCACTTAGAGGCATAGAGTTAGGATTAAGTTCATGAGATGAGCTTGGACAAGTGTTGTTCACCCAACTATCCAAGATTTGAATGAGATGTAATTAGCAAGGAGTTGCATGCATAAATAACTATAACTTGAGGGAAAAACCAAAGCTGACTTAACTTATGGTGAAATATGGATCTTGGCCCACTAGAATACCTTAGCACTGAAGTGTTCCAAAATAATATTGAGGGTTATTATTTTGAGTAAAATAGTGAGAGTACCATTTAAAAAAAATTCCTTATTAAATGAATTAAAGTGCATGACTCTTACACTGCATATTACTATTGTAGATTACCATGGCACAAAACACATCGATACTTTCATTGCGATCGATCCTTAAGAAAGAAAAACTGAATAGGACCAACTTTCTCAAATGGTACAAAAATTTAAAGATAGTCCTCAAGCAAGAGGGAAAGGCTTATTATCTGCTAGAGTAGCCCATTCAACATATGCCTACTACCAATGCTTTAAGAACTGAAAAGGATACTCACAAGAAGTATTCTGATGATGCTTTGGATATTGCTTGCCTCATACTTATTACCATGGAATTTGAGCTTCAGAAACAACATAAAAACATGGGGGCATTCAATATGATCAAACATCTTAAAATGCTCTTCCAAGAGCAAGCTAGGCATGAGAGGTTTGGGACCTTTAAGCCATTGTTTCAATGAAAAATGTCTGAGGGAAGTCTTACGGGTCCTCATGTGCTCAAGATGATTGGGTACATTGAGAATCTTGAGAGTTTGGGATTTTCCCTTCAAAAAGAGTTGGTTGTTGATGTAGTCCTGCAATCATTGCCGAAAAGCTACAGTCAATCCATCATGAACTATAACATGAATGATCTTGACAAGTCTTTCCTACATATCCAAGCTCCATAAGGATGGACTGTTGGACTCAATTGATTTTGAATCATATGAGACGTGTGAGTCATGCTTATTGGGCAAGATGACCAAAACTAGGCTAATGACTTACTAGGACTTCCAATACTTCATTACCTTTACTGATGACTTCAGTAGATATGGCTATGTGTATCTTATGAAACATAAGTCAGAATCTTTTGAAAAGTTCAAAGAATTCAAGAATGAAGTGCAAAATCAACTTGAGAAGAGTATCAAAGTACTTCAATCAGATCGAGGTAGAGAATGCTTGGACCGAGAATTCCTTGACTATCTAAAGGAGTGTGGTATAGCATCACAACTCACTCCACCTAGTACACCTCAATGGAATGGTTTGTCTGAAAGGAGAAATTGAACTCTGTTAGACATGATGCAATATATGATGAGTCAAGATGACCTTTTAAACTCCCTTTGGGGGTGTACTCCAGAGATAACCACTTTTACACTAAACTGAGTTCCATCCAACTCGGTTCAAAATGCACCATACGAGATATGTAGTAGGAGGCATCACAGTCCTTCTTTTATGAAGATTTGGGGTTGTGAGGTTTATGTGAAATGCTAATCCTCTGACAAACTATGGGCCAAATCTCATAAATGTCTTTTTGTTGGGTATCCTAAAGAAACAAAGGGTTACTTTTTCTATAATTCATCAGAGCAGAAAGTGTTAGTTGCTCAAATTGATTTCTTTCTAGAAAAAGAGTTTATCTCTAAAGGAACAAGAGGGAGGAAAGTAGAACTTGAAGAAATTCAAGAACAACAAGGGGACATCAAACCTAAAATAGAACCTGAGCGAACACCACAAGATATTGTTGTTTAAAAGTCTATTCTTGTAACACAAAGCCCATGTAGGTTTTGTAGGATTCGGTGTGAGCCAGAAAGATATGGATATCTCATGACTCACACTGGTGATGTGATGCTCATGGATCAAGATGAGCCCATAACCTACCAATCCTACCAAGAAGCTATGTCGAGACTAGATTTTGAGAAGAGGCTAGAGGCCATGAAGTCTGAGATAAAATCCATGTATGAAAACCATGTATAAACTTTGGTTGATCCACTTGAAGGGGTAAAACCTATAGGGTACAAATGGGTTTTTAAGAAGAAAACCGACATGGATGGTAATGTGATTACCCTTAAGGGATGATTGGTTGCAATTGGTTTCAAACAAATTCATGGTATTGACTATGGTGAGACTTTTTCTCCAATTGCCATGCTTAAATCCATCTAAATTTTATTGGCTATTGCTGTTAACTATGATTATGAGATATGAAAAATGGGTGTCAAAACTACATTCCTTAATGGAAAGCCATATAACGATGTGTACATGACATAGCTTGAGGGTTTTGTCACTCCAGAAAATGCCAATAAAGTGTGCAAGTTACAAAGGTCCATTTATCAACTAAAGCAAGCTTCTCAGAGTTGAAATCTTCATTTTGATGAAGCAATCAAAGATTTGGTTTCATAAAAAATGAAGATGAACCTCATGTTTACGAGAAGGTTAGTGGGAGCATTATTGTCTTCTTAGTGTTGTATGTAAATGACGTACTACTCATCAGGAATGACATTTTCGAGCTACAGCCTGTGAAGACTTGGCTAGGGAAATGTTTCTCTATGAAGGACATGGGTGAAGTAGCCTCTATGTTAGGCATTAGGATCTATAGAGATAGATCTAGAGAGCCACTCAGCCTAAGTCAAAGTACATACACTAACAAGGTGCTAAAGAGGTTTAGCATGCAAGACTCTAAGAAAGGATTCTTGCCAATGTCACATGGCATAACTCTTTCTAGATCTTAGTGTCTGAGTACACTCGAGGAAAGAGCGTATGAGTAAGATTCCATATGCCTAAGCAATTAGATCTATCATGTATGCCATGATAAGTACTCATCCCGATGTCTCATACGGCTTGAGCATGACAAGAAGGTACCAATCAAAGCCTGGTGAAAGTCACTAGACAACTGTTAAGAACATCCTTAAGTACTTACAAAGGACTAAAGATGCATTCTTAGTCTTTGGACGCGAAGATGAGCTCATTGTAAAGGGTTACACCGATGCTAGCTTCCAATCCAATAAGGATGATATTAGGTCATAATTTGGTTATGTGTTTTGCATTGGTGGTGGTGTTGTGAGCTGGAAGAGTTCAAAGCAAAAGATAGTAGCTGACTCTACAATAAAATCTGAGTACATTGCCACTTCTAATGCTATAATGGTTCCAAGCATTGCTAACCCGGTAGAGCTCTATTGTGACATTAATGGAGCAATTGCATAACCTAAGGAACCTCGATCTCAGAAGTGACCCAAACACATTTTACCGACGTTATCATCTCATTAGGAAGATCATCAAAATAGATGATGTGAGGATAGGCACGCCCTCAATAGATAGCAACATTGTTGATCCACTTGTTAGTGTTGTGCCCAAAAGCCAATCATGAGATGATTGTATTTTGCATATTGAGTCAGGATATTTTGTTGACGCATTAATCTAGAAATTGTGTTTGTTTTATTGTTTTTGTGTGACATAATCCAACATAATTATAGCCCTAGAATAATAGTATTCTTAAACATCTCTGGTCTAGTATTATTGTGGAATGGATTGCAACAATACATAAAGACCAGCATAGGTGATGACTAATATAAGATATGTTGCCTACATATGGGTACAAGTTAAAGAACTTGTGTACTAGACCGACCCACCAACAGAATGATACATGAATCGTTATAAGAGTGTCATTAATGATTCTCACAATGATCATGTATATGTATTCCTTTGTCCTAAGGTCATCAAGGTTCCCTACATGTGAGCACATACTTTGACACTTCCCTCTGTTGCTCGTAACTGGGTGAACATGAAGGTGGTCTTTGGGTATGTCATATATCATATGGAGGGTTTTGTATGATCAAGATGGGCTTTGTCCCTCCTATGTAACGGGAGTTACATCATTAAGCCCCTTAATAAAGTGAGACTAAGAAACTGCATGGCCATGCTCGGATGAGTTGATATATGATATCAATGTCAGTAGTTTAAGTTAGTCTACTCAGTAATCAAGAACCATAGATCGGGCTATGCGAGAGTGACAATTTCATGCCTTGTGCTTGATATTGATATCTTGGATAAAGGGACAATGGCATATACGGATAATAATCATAGTGGTTTAGTTGAATTACCGACTATGTTATCACTTGGGCAGCAATGATGTGTTGCTAGATACCACTCATTGTTTATGATCATTGCCAATATGCTAAGAGCCTATTAGGTCACACACATAGGACCAATTGGATTATTTGAGTACATGTGCCAAATTGTTTGGGTTTTGGTTTCATAATAATTTTGGATTAATAATTGGCCCAAAGGTTGGGCCATTAATAAAACCTGAAATTAAGCCTAATTGGATTAGGGTTTTAAAACCCATTAGGCTTAGGAGTTGAGTCTCACTATAAATACATCATATAGTGAGAATTTCATAGGTCTTGCCCTAGCCTCCCTAAGGATGAATTCATAAGAGTTCTAAAAGTTCTAGCTGCACTCTTCTCTTGCCATTTCTTGAAGGACACAAGCTACTGTAAGCGTAAAAAAAATGCATCTGCCAGGATATGGTGGAGGCATGGTGATCCTGAAAGGCTCATGTAGATACAGTAGAGAGCTTGAATGTGTCAACTGTTCAATTTTGTGATTTGACTCAACGGTTGGGTGAAAGACCTCAACCGAACTAAGTATAAAATTGTCAAACACCCGATTTACCCCGTTCCACTTGAATCTTGGTGGGTTTCAATTATCTTCCACTATGCTTGTTTGGCTATTAAAACCCAACACCACTAATGATACCCATCACATAGAAAAAGCATGATAATCATTCTAGATTTATTGGTGTTAGATACATGCATGATTAGCTTTAGTTCAAGTGGGAGATTGTTAGTGTTGTGCCCAAAAGCCAATCATGAGATGATTGTATTTTGCACATTGAGTCATGATATTTGATTGAGGCATTAATCCATTAATTGTGTTTGTTGTAGTGTTTCTATGTGACATAATCAAACATAATTATAACCCTAGAATAACAGAATTCTTAAACATCCCTAGTCTAGTATTATTGCGGAGTGGATTACAATAATACATAAAGACCAGCATATGTGGAGACTAATATAAGATATGTAGTCTACATATGGGTACAAGTTGGAAAACTTGTGTACTGGAATGGCCCACAATGAGAACGCTACATGGATCGTTATCTGAGTGTCAAAAGTGATTCTCATAGTGATCATGGTATATGTAATGCTTTGACCTAAGGTCATCAAGGTTCCTTACATGTGAGTCACATACTTTGATACTTCCTTTTGTTGCTCTGAATTGAGTGAACGTCAAGGAGGTCATTGGGTATATCACATATCATGCAGAGGGTTTTGTATGATTAGGATGGGATTTGTTCCTCCTATGTAATGGGAGTGATATCTTTGAGCCCCTTGATAGAGTGAGACTAAGAAAATGCATACCATGCTTGGATGAGTTGATATACAATATCAATGTCATCAGTTTAAGTTAGTCTACTCAATAATCAAGAAACCATAGATTGGGCTATACGAGAATGACACAGTCCACGTCTTGTACTTGGCCTTGATATCTTGAGCAAAGGGACATTGGCATATTCCGATAATGATCGTAGAGGTTTAGTCGAATCACTGGCTATCATGTCACTTAGGTAACAATGATGTGTTACTAGACACTGCTCATTGTTTATGATAACAAATGTGATTTATGATCATTACCAATATGACATGAGCTTATTAGGTCGCACACATATAGCCAATTGGATTATTTGAGTACATGAGCCAAAATTGTTTGGGTTTTGGTTTCATAATATTTCAGATTAATAATTGACCTAAAGGTTGAGCCATTAATGAAGCCCAAAATTAAACCTAATTGGATTAGGGTTTTGAAACCCATTAGGCTTAGGAGTTGAGTTTCACTATATATATAGTGAGAATTTCGTAGGTCTTACGCTAGCCTCCCTAAGGATGAAATCAGAAAGGTTCTAAAAAGTTCCACCCATACTTTTCTCTTGTCATTCCATGTAGGACGCAAAGAAGCACTATAGGCACAAAAGGAACGCATCTGTCAGGATGTGGTGGAGTCGTGGTGATCCTGAGACTCTCGTATGGATATCATAAAGAGCTTGAACACATCAATTGTTCAAGTTTGTAATTCAACTCAACAATTGGGTGAAAGATCTTAACCAACTAGGTATTAAAACATTCAAACACCTGATTTACCCAGTTTCACTTGGATCATGGACGGTTATCTTCCACTATGCTTGTCTGGCTCCCAAAACCCTACAGTGGACACCTTACCAACAAATCTTTGTACCTCACCTAAGTTTCATATAATATCATTATGAAACCTTGCAATCTTAGTTAGAGGAAAATACTTCAACAAAAACTTCTTCATAAAAGCATTCCAAGTGGTGATAGAACCTCTTGGAAGTGAAACTAGCCATTTCTTTGTTTTTCTTTTTAATGAAAATAGAAACAATCTCAACTGAATACTATCCACACTAGTTTTATTGATTTTGAAAGTATCACATGTCTCTAAGAAACTAACAATGTGAGTGCAGCAATGTATTTTTAGGAGTTGCCACCAGTTAGCTTACACCTAGGTCAATTGGATACCGTAAATTGGCCTACAAGAGTTCCAAGGGTTTGGGAATATGGTTACCCTAAGATAACCTTATTCTAGACCCCAAAAAATGGCTGCTTAATTTGGTTTAAATTTTTTTTTGCCTACTTTTAAATATTTTAATTAATTTCCCAAGCTATGGAATCTAATCGAACTACCTGGATATAGACCCTTGATCCTTACTACTTGATTTTGCTTACATTATGTAATTTTAATATTTTCAAACCACGGATCCTATCAGACCACCTGGATAAGGAGCCTGATGCCTTAATCTATTTTTTACTAAATGATGCCAGGTGGCATCCTCTTCGTATGACATGCTGGCCTGAAAGAAGGACTTTCGATATGAAGGTGCTTGAAACACTTAGAAAAACAAGGGTTAGGAGCTCCCCGGAATGTATTTTCGGGGGAGGAGCCTCCGATGCCCAAGTCACTTTTTGGGGAGTAAAGGGAAGAAAATGGAAAGCAAAGAGTAGAGAAGATTATCTGTCTTCTTACCAAGGTCATTCCCAAGTTTTTATAGGAGGGCATAGGGAGGAGGCCGTTTGACACAGCCCATTCAGATCATGACACGCGTACAGTCGGATGTGGTCCGTACTTTCGAAGATAGGAATCTCTAGCTGGCCGTAGCCATTCTAGCCAGAGGTCAGGGGCGTGTTCAAGGACACTATGTCAGAGGCTCCATAACCATTTTTTTCGTGTCTCCACAAGACCCCTTCGGGGTATGAGGCTCCTTCGTAATAATAGGCCCCTTCAGCTAGATATCCAAACCGAGGGCCATCAGGAGAGGCCCTTTGGCATAGTAGGGCACCTTCAAGAGACGTTCTCCTTTTGCCGAGGATGGGGAGTAATCTTTCCGAGGGTGGTGGGTTCATAAAACCTGACGGTGCTGAAAGACACCATTTTGAGGGTGGTGTGAGCGTTTCCCGAGGTCAGTGCTAAGCCTTCTCCGAGGGTAGTGAGGGACCCATTTTTCTCGAGGTTAGTCACCTGTGTTTCCCGTGGGTGGCACTCATCAAGCCAGTTCGGGAGACCTCCAAGGGTAATAGCCCTTTGGCTATCACATACCCCACTCGGAAAGCTGAAGTTGTATCTTCGGTGCTTGAGCTTTTAGAAGCATATCGTCGAACTCTTGGGAGGTGACAGTTGTCTCAGTTAGTATGACTGGACTCTTGACTGAGGTTACCTTCTTCAGAAAAGGGCACCTCTTTGGTTCAAGATGCCTCTCCTAGCCAAGATAGTTCTTTCGGCATTATGTGGTGCTCCTCATTTTTTGGCCGAGGCTTTGATGCTCCCGAAGCTGTTCCTTCGAACCGTAGTGCATATTTCCCTTTTGAGTCTTCTGCTACCTCAGTGAATCATCACATCTTCTTGATCGAATATACGCATCACTTCAGTCTAAGCTTGCATAAGTCTGTTAGCTGTCAGGAGGCGTGCCTTCATTTCCCGCATCGGGTGACACGTGTCACTTGGTGACTGGTGAATAGTCACGTCTGTTACATCAGCCGTGTCTCTTCATCTTCGAGGGATCATTATGGCGACGCTTCACCTGCCTCCTTCGGCCTATATAAACCCTTCCTCCTCCATTTTTTCCACATTTATGTTCTTTTGCAATCTTTTGCTCTCGAGTTTCCTCTTGTCTCTTTCTTTTTTCGGCAACGGTGCTAGCGGCGGAGCAATTTTTGGCGACACTTGCGGTGGTCTTCCGAAGTTCACACCTTGTTCTGAGCTAGGTGGTTCTCTTTTTTGAAGTCGTTCTTCGGTATTTTTTGTGTGTCTTCCCCATTCTTTTTCTTTCGCCTTCCCGAGGTTAGACTTTTTCTTTCCGAACATGTCTGCTCCCCAAGCTAAGACCTATCCCATTCATGAGAGCTAGCTTCCCCTCAACTCTCATCCAAGCTGTGCCACTTTAGAGAAGGTTCAAAAGTGTTTGGCCAAATTCTTCCTTCCTTCTTATGCTGTCACTAGGCTACCTAGTCCAGGTATGCCTAGTTATATGCCTCATTTAGACGAGGTTACCATCTTTGGGGCCCAGCTGAAGGCTGGACTTCGATAACCTCCACTGAATATGGTTTGTGACTTTTGCCAGTTCCATGGCATAACTATGAACCAACTTCCTCTGAACTCCTATTCTTATTTCAACGCCTTTCTTTGCATGTGTGGTGTTATGGACCTCCCAGTAGTCAGCACTCCCGAGAGAGGTAAAATGTTCTAAATTAAGTTTAGAACTTTAATTTCAAGTTTACAAAGCTAGAATAAAGGAGTTACAAAAATTCACTAAGTTCCAAGGAGGTTTAAGCACTAGATGAGGAGCAGGGGCTAATTTTGCATCCTGAGTAATCGGGCGGGGTCCCGAGTGTTTTAAGTTAAGTTTTATAACTTAACCTTTAACGTTAACTCAAACTTGAAACAATAACAAGAATTAATCAAGAAATGAGCATGTGTTAAAAGATGGGGGTTTATGTGTTTAAGGGTTGTAACTTGGATGGCTTAAGGGGTTGAGTGAGGGTTTAAGAAGGGAAAGGTGGCTAATGGCTGCCATAACCACGTTTTCCCCTCTCAAGCACTCATTTCTCTCTCAATTCAAGCTAGAAATCAAGTGATCTTGATTCCTAGAGTTGCCATCCAAGGATACCAACCAAGAGGAACTTGTTTCAAGCTAGAAAACAAGGTTTGGAGGCTTGGAAGCATGATTTCTCTACTCCACTATTTTTGATACGTGGTAAGCATTGTGTTCTTGGTTAATTCTATGTTATTTGAGTGATTTGAGGCTTGGATTTTGGTTAGAGAGGATGATTGTGATGTTTGGTGCTTTGGTTTTGATTGGAACTTAGGTGAGGATTTCTTGCACTTGGTTGCTTGAAAAGAGGAGTGATTCTAGCCTGTATCTTGGAGTTTAGGTAAGGGAGTAGTGTTTTTAAGCTTGAACAATGTTGTGGCTTAAGTTTGTTGCAAGAAATTGATTGAAATTAGCCATAGCATTGAGTATGAGTTTTGGTTGAATTGTGGTGAACTATGAGGTTTGAGGAAGATTTGATGATGTTATAGAGCATCAATAATGGCATTGTGATAGTTGGTTATGTTCCTTGCAACTTGAACTATGTGTGTGTGAAGTTTGGTGGCTTTTTATGCATGCTTGATATGCGTATTAAGTAGCCAAAGGTCACAACAGCAAAATGCGTGCCAATTCTGCAGTTTTGCAGATTGGCGACACGTCACCAAGACAGCATTGGAGACCCGATTTTGTTTTTAGCATAACTTTTCGCGGTGTACTATCACTTCCAAGTTTTAGAAACATCTAAAATGCCCCAGATTTAAAGTTGTTTTGAATCAAAGTGAGGGTAATTTTTAAAGGCAGAATTTTGCACATTTTGCTAGGATGATTTAGGTGGGTCCCAAGGGGGTCCTTTAGGTACCTTGAGCCTCAAGTATGCCGGGGGTACTTCAAAACTTCATGAAGTCCCTCAAAAAGTGGGAGCTTCCTTGAGTTTTGAAAAGTTTTGAGGTTACTTGTGATGGCCAGGGGCCTCATCGTTTATAGTCATAGTGACTGGTG
>KK905183.1:3863-21700 GCA_000696445.1 Aquilaria agallochum | reverse complement strand
TGATGATCATAAAGGTTTAGTCGAATCATCGACAATCTTGTCACTTGGGTAGCAATGATGTGTTGCTAGACACCGCTCATTGCTTATGATCATAAATGTGATTTATGATCATTGCCAACGTGGTAAGAGCCTATTTGGTCGCACACATAGAGCTATTTGGATCATTAGAATGCATGGGTTAATAATTTGGGTTATGGTTTCACAATAATTTCGTATTATAATGGGCCCAATAGTTGAGCCATTATTAAGCCCGAAATTAAAGCCTAATTGGATTAGGGCTTTAAAACCTATTAGGCCTGGAAGTTGAGTCTCACTATAAATACAACTTCTAGTGAGAAATTCGCAGGTCTCCTTGCCCTAGCCTCCAAAAAGGATAGCCACACTCTTCTCTTGCAATTCTTTGGAGGACGCAAGCTAGCACTGCGAGCGCAAGAGAAATGCATCTGTCAGGACGTGGTGGAAGCGTGGTGATCTCGAAAGGCTCATGTGGATACCATAGAGAGCCTGAACATGTCAACTATTCAGGTTTTGTGATTCGACTCTACAGTTGAGTGAGAGATCTCAACCGAAAATTAGGTATGAAAATTTTTGAACACTCAGTTTACCCCGTTTCACTTGGATCCTGGAGGGTTTCGGTTAAATTCTGCTGCGCTGTTTGGCTCCCGAAACTCATCAGAGCATAGGCTATAGCTTACTCCAAATACATTCATTGGTACTTTTAGTGTTGGAGTGTAGGCTTAGTTCTAATGACTTGGTTTTGCAGGAGGATATCATGACGTATTATCCTGGGGAATGATTTTTCCCTTAGGAGAATGTTGTTCAATCCCTCAATTCACAAGTTGAGGCCCTACTGAACACCAAGGGCTCTTTAAGGAATGAGTTAGAGAATGAATGTACCCCCCGGGGTACCCTAGCACAGGCCTCAAATTGATGAAAGACATGTAGGAGCAGGGGAAGAGGAGCATCAAGGAGCTTGAGAAGGAGGTGTAAAGGCTGACAAAGGCCTTTAAGTCAACCAAGGAGGAGTTACATGCCTCTAAGGAGGTTCAACACCAAGCATCCTTGTCAAAGGGAACGGAGAGCAATATCGATGTCGTTAAGAAGACCCTGCCGATGGACGGGTATGCTACCTTGGGCTTGAGGACCATTCAATGTGAAGCTAGCTCTAGTTTGGTCACTTATACAACGCTCTTCATAAAGAGAATTGAACGAGTTGGCTATATAGGGACTCGAGGTCATTCAATGCACCACTGTCTTCGGATAAAGGCCAATGCTTGTGTAAGGGAACTTGGCTCACATCTGAGGAAGGTGAAAGTGAGGCTTGGAAAGAGACTTGATTTTCCCCAGCAACTCGGTGAAAAGGCCATTCATATTGGCTCCAATGTCTAGGTAGACTCTCTATATGTCACAATTGCTAACACAGGCTCTGAATACTAATGGATTCATATGTGGTATAAGCACCCTGGAACCATCAAAGCTAGTCAACACCTTGTTAGGATCAACCACCTCTAATTGAGCAACCTTTCACTCTTGTCGCTTCCTTATTGTAGAGGGCTCCCCTTTGGTAATCATATGGATGCCTCCTACCAGCGGTCCTGGTTTCTATGGCCCCTTAAAGTGGATTGCTATTTTTTTGCCCTCTGTACTCTATCATTGTCCTCATCGTCATTCCTTTTGTAGAGGCCTTTCTTCTGGCTTTCGGAAGGCGGATGACTATTTGAACAAAAATTCCTTCAACTTCCCCACTTGTATAATCTCTTTGAGAAGTCTCTTCAACTGCCAGTATGCCTCCATGTCATGCCCCTTGTCCTTATGATATTTGCAGTATTCCTCATGTCCCTATTATTTGGAGCATGCATTAATGGAGGCCACCTAGGGACTTGGTTTTCCCTTTCTAGGGCATATAGAATGTTTGACCTAGTTTCCTTTAATGGTGGAAGGATGGGCTCTATTTAGGTCTGCTCATCGCTCATGCTCATCTTCTTGATCGCTATCGCTACTTTTGGGTTGGTCCCTTAGTACAATTAGTCGATTGAGTTCTTCTACGTGCATGTATCAGGTAGTCTAGTTAAGGAATTCTTGTATGTCCCTTATAGAGTTCTCATAAAGGTCCCAAGCTAGCATTGAATCTCAAGTCATTCCATGAATGATAGCTACCAAGTGCAATTCTAGGGAATGTCCCTGTAGCTGCATGGCCTCTATGTTAAATTGTCTAACAAAGTCTCTCAAGGGCTCATCACAGCCTTGCCGAATCTTCAAGAGGTGGGCCACTATCTTATGGGTCAATTAGCTCCCTAATAAGTGATGTACGAATACTAAGGAAAGGTCCCTAAATGATGATAAGTGAGTCCCTTAATTGGTGTTGAACTAGGATGTGGCAGACCTTGTCAATTTTGAGCTAAAAGCCCTACACATGATCACATTTGAAGCCTACTCCATCTGCATGGAGTTAACATATCTTTGTAAGTGGTTGACTAGGTCCATAAGGCCAACGTACAGGTCAATCTTTGGCATGCAGAACCCTTGGGGCCAAGCACCTTAATTATCTTATCTATAAAAGGCTGTAGCCACATATATTCAACATCAATGCCAAGGCCAAGGCCCTCCCTTGGGGGCTCAGGGGCTCGCATACGCTACTTTAATTGATCAGGCCTTTGCAGAATAGTGCTGATGTCACTGCGTCTTGGGCCATTATATCGATCTAAAGATATCATGGACTTAAGGGCTAGCACCCTTAGTAACGGATCTTAAGGTAGGGCTTGGCGGGGTTCTCCTAGTCCTAGGTGGGTTTCTACAACTTTTTCTTGGGCCCTCTGAATGTCTTGCTGCAACATCAATTTAAGCTGCTTGAGCAAGGCATGTTGTAGAGCTTAGAATTGGTCATCATCTAGTGGTGTGGGGCATTTCCCTTTGTGTGGGGTCCTTTTGAGGGGTCATGGGCTCCTTGGGTTGGCCCTTTGATGGGCCCCATAAATGCAGAGGGGTGGCAGCTCTCTTGCTCGTTATTTGGTTGATTTTGGTTCTCCATGCATGACCTCCGGGTGTTCACCATGAATCCTACAAATGTTGCCAATTTGATAACTGAAGGGAACATATGAGCCTGACCTAAAGATGTGGTGAACTCTAAAATAGCGTCCTACACACAATGATAATGTCAGAGCCCTAGGATGTTTTTCTAGGGAAAACCCTTCGATGATCAAGTTAGATTTCCAGTGAATAGAAAGGAACTATAGGGTGATGATTCAACGTGTCATACCTTGAGAATGGCAACTTAATTCCTTTATATAACCAAGGGAGATCTAAGTGAACAGCTGTTAGATAAGAATTGTCTAACTAATCCCATAATTTTCAATTCTTATTTCCCCTGGTACTGGGAGTCCTTTTATTAGTTTATTGGGCTTCTCTGTTGTGGATCCATTAGATAGGGATTTAATCAATTTGCGCTCCGTATTGGGCCTATTTCCTACCAGTAGTGGTTTGTGTTTATGTGTATGAAGCAATGATCCACAAGTTTTAAACCTTTATAACCTAGTCCACCAGTGCATAGTTGTCACTTGTAGAGTTGTGCATAAAGGTCAATCTCATGAGGATTAAGGTGCTAAACTAAGATTTTTATTAGTTGTTAAGTACCTAAATGTGAGTATGCTCAAAGTAATAAAGTGATACAGGATTAAGGCAAGTACCACAATAATAAAAGTAGTAGGCAAGCAACAAAGATGGCAATAAACCAAGACTAACTAGCACTAGTAAGAACCAAGAATAAAGATAAGATGAATAAGAAAACAGAAGCAACCTCCTAAGGGATGGGCTATTGTGTCATGAATGGGTCCACTTGCCACATGCTTTAAGCATCCTAAGATCATGGTTCCTATGGATATTATCCTAGTTATCTTTAGCCTAGGAAATTCTCCTAACATGTGTCCAAGAACATCCTTATGTTTTGCCTCAAATGCTAGTGCATTAGAAACCAACCTGTTACCCCATCACAAAATGGTAAAATTATAGAATAAAAACCTAAACTTATATGCTTTAATTTTCACCGTAGTGTATGATTTGTGAAGTGTAATGACATGGCCAACCCTTAGCCCTGCCCAAGAAGCCTATGAGAACTGGTCTCACAATGGTTGCAACTGGCTAGCTGTATTTGCGCATGAAGTAAAAATTTGTGATACTAGTTAATTAACCTAAAATATGTGCATGCTCTTATGCTTTGACTAGGGCAAATATAAACCATAAAAAATTTCACTTGGCCAAGGCACTTTCATAGAAAACAAGTTCAAATAGCCAAAGCATACAAAATCAACATTTGTATGAATAATACTACACATAACAATTGTGTGAAGGCATTCAACATGAAGTACACCAATGCCCTCACCCAAGAGCAACCATAAAGTCTAAGACTCAAAATGTAGATAGGGGAGGCAACTAGGTATGCAACACATATATAAGCCTTGACTGAGATCTCCTCCACTAACTCCCACCTTAGAAATGAATCCAAGTGGTGAGTCACAAAAACTTGTCCACATGTTGCTAGGCTCTGCGGCAAAGAAAAACACTATAGTTAGCATTGTTACTTAACCAACAAGTAAACCAAGTAGACTAGAATCATGAAGATTCTCAAGCGGAGTACCTGCAACAACAAGCTACTGTGACACCCTTAATGGTTACCCAGGCCAACAACGTCAAAATCTACAAAACATAACTAGGGAGTGAGAATTCAGAATTCTCAGTAATCGTTGTTATTTCACTGGCAAGAAACATTACTAAGGACAACACATAGGTGACCATATATATTCTGCTGCGACCTCATACAGCCTAAGGCTAGACTTATGCATGTATGTCTCAATACCTTGGGACTTCTCCTCAACCTAGTCCATGGACTACAAGGTAAAGCCTTGCCTACTAGAAAGCAAAGCTTACTAGCCTAACCAGTGATGATTCACTAGTTAAAACTCCCTTATGTTGTGCAGGGGCATTATGGTGGAACTACTATCAACTAGGCCATAAAGACCCACTAGGTGCACTAAGGTTTCACATCACAACCTCATGCTAAATGGCATGGCTAGGTTGCTAATAGTACTAAAGCCTTCACCTAAGCTAGGGATACCTAGTTGTGGTCCTTTGTTAATTATTTTTCTTGCTTATGGTAATAGTAACCATAAAAACTCAAGAAAATTCCTAGGTCTTGGAGGAGTTTTGGAAGCCTCAGAGTACCCCTGGAATACTTAAACCCCTAGGTACCCTAAACACCCCCTTGGACCTCTCTTTAAACCTCTAAGCAAAATTGGGAATTTTCAGCCAACATAACTATAGCGACTTGTCGTTGCAGTATATAACCCCTTGGAACATTTTCATGGTGTTGGTGATGTGTCGCCAATACCTGCGATGCCCATAAATTTCCAATTTTGCTACTACACCCTTTGAAGACTTACCAAACATGCCAATCACGCTTGGATGGCCTTCTAACTTCACATGCTAGTAAAGCATGTTGCAAAGACCACAACCAACTATCATCAGCATACCTATGATGCATTGTAACCTCATTCCAAGCTCCACAAAACTAGTATTCCACCATGATCAAACTAGCCCACTAACTAATGCTATTGCCAAAACTACTTGAGTTCATCAAGCAATCATACTCCAATAGCATTAATCAAGCTTGAAAACATCAATCCCTTAACATAACTTCAAGTCACAAGCAAGAACCAAGCAATTCTCCTACAACAATGAAGTTTCACAAAGTTACACCTAAGTTCCAAGCAACCAAAGGCGCAAAACACAAAATTACTAAATTTAAACTAAAACTCAAGCTTCCAATCATCAAATAAACAAGAATTCACCATTGAATCACAAGTTACCTCACATAAAAAATAGTAGATGGTTGGGAACATGGTTCTAAGCTCTGAAAACTTTAAATTCCAGTTGGAACAAGCTTCCTAATGCATATACACCCTTGGTAGCTTCAAATTTTACAAAAGAATTATTGGTTTTGAGCTAGAATTCTTGATGAAATGGTAGAGTGAAGGATGAGATCAGGTTTAGAGTGAAAATGGAAGCCATACTTGCCTTTACCAACATTTATACCTCTTTTTTTAAAACCAAGCCACCAAAGTTTATGCATAGTTACAAACAAGTCCCCTTCTTTCCCTAGTAACTAGTCAATCTTGGTTAAATCTTGTTTATTTAAGTTAAGTTTTGGCCTAAATTAAAATTTAGGTTTTAAAACTCATTTTTAACCCTCAGGATTCAGCCCAACTCTTTGTGGGGCAAAATTATCATTTTTCCACCTTAACCTCATTTGGTGCCTTAACCTCCATGGAACTTGGTGAACTTTGCCAAACTTACCTATTCTTGCTATGTGAACTTGAAATAAGGTTCCAAACTAGCTTTTACAAAATTTACATTTCTCTAATGAGCTTCTAGCTCGAATAGCCATAACATGTAAAGTATTGAAAATAGACTCCCTTAAATGACACATATGATGATAGTTTGCTACTTAAGAAAACCTTAATGTAATGCATATTTTTATAGTAACCTATGGATTAAATTGTAAGGTTACAAGGTTAGGTACTCAATTGGACAAATTTTTCAAGAAGCTTATGAAGGGACATGGATGGTATTTAATAGGGAAAGACATGAATGGACATAAAGAATTGTTGAGGACCAAATTGCACAAAGGAGGCATAGATCATTATTTAATGCAACATGGACACCTTGGTAGCTATGTGTCCATATTTGATTTCAAGGATAAAAAGACACTTCACTAGGTCAAAAATGGAACAACTTCCACATTCTCTCATTCAAATGTATGGCTAGCTGCATGGTCCAAAAATAGCCCAAAATTGTATGGAAAAATCATCCAGATCATACACTTATTTTGACCTAAGTGAAAAATAAGGATAAAAGGAAGAAAACATAAAAAATATCTTCATTTCTTTCATTTTATCCTTCATATTTAGCCTCCACCAACCAAGGGTTCTTCCTTAAGCTTTTCAAGCATCCTCCAGAGCCACCATACTTCAAGTAAACAAGAGGAAGTAAAAGAAACCAAAAAATTCAATAAAGAGCACAAAAACCCTAATTTTCAGGTCTACCTAGGGTTTTTAGTTTCAAGGTAACAATTTTTCTTAAGTTTTCTAGATTTTTTTAATTTATTTTCAAACATCTATAAAGCTAATACTATGCTTCGAAGAGAGCAAAAAGCTCTATGAACTAGGTATAGGTTAAGGAGGAGTGCATCACAAGGTTTGACCTTATTGTTTTCTATCTTGAATGAGAGTTTTTAGAGCCTAAGTTAGTACTAAGCCTTAAATGCGTCCTAAGAACAAGAAAAATCTTGGGGAGAGCTAATATGTTATTATTTTGTTGAATGTTTATAACAAACCCTAATGTTATTATTACTACCGCATACATATGTTTGTTGTGTGATGTGTTTGTGCATTTTATTGTCATATTTTTGTATATGTGTTGTTTTTGTGTATTTGAGTGTCTTTATATTTTAGGTGGCACATTTTTATGAAAGGCTTTACATTGAAAGCCCATGCTAAGTTCTTCAAAGGAACTTATCCCTCCTTTTGTCCACATTTTAGGTGATCTTGAAAGAGAGTAATCAAAATAATACTTTTAGTCTGTATTTTCTAGTGAAATTTTAGGTATATTAACTTCCATACATCTAGTAATTAATTGGAAATTTTCATAATTTTTGAATCTCATTTACTAATTTTAGTATTGGTACTTTCTGGCTTATGCAACAACTATCTTTTGAAGTTTCTGGAGTACATTGTGTTTGTAAAGCTCTCCCAAAAGCTAGTGTATGTACCTAACTAATTTAGGACATATATATCATACATCAATGCATATAAAATATTTATGTATGTTTTATGGATGATATGTGAAGTAATGAAGTGTGGTTTAGGCTTCTATGTTCAATTCTGTCCATTTTGAGTCTTATGGGCTAATTTGAAGAAATTTATGTTTAATTTTTGTGGAATGGTCCTAAATTTAGGAAAATGAATTTTCCCAAGTCTTTAAGACATTTAAGGACCTGCCTAAGTTGGTTTTGCACTTAGAACCGAAGTGCATGAATTATTTGAAATTTTGTATGGGCATTTTGGGAAATTGTTGCTTAAATTTGATACCCTGTAGTCCAACAACCATAGCTTCTTGTACAAGTTGATTCTTGCTATGTAATTTGGACAGCACTTAGTAATCATCAAGATAAAGAATTTGACTCTAGAATCACTTAATTGGGTGCCCTATGGCCTAAGTTAATGCCTGACAAATTCAGATGTTTTATTGTTCATTTGGTCACATTGCCCTAATGTCTTATAAAATTCATAATATGATCTCTAGATGGACTTTTTGCCTTAAACTTGTTTTCCTGTATGTGTTTAAGTGTTATGAAGGGATTGTAATCATAATGATACATGGTGACATGGGTAAAACTAGAAATGGGCTGGGCGTGACATCTTTGAACACAAAAACAGGGCACCATATGCTCCAAGGGTGCATGTAATTATGCTTGAATGCAATATTAATTCAAGATGAGGTTTTGACCATTGTCTTCCCTGTCAAATGAGATTGTATGTCAGTATGTGTGTGATGGTTACACCAATTTACGTATATTTACATAATGACCAAAAGGGCCACTTGGGTAAACATATGAGCATTATTTTGCTTCGCCTACAAAACATGCATTGCCCTGGGATTTGGGCACACTAAATATGGTCATTGTGATTATAGCACTGAAAGTGGTAACATAAGTTGGTTTCAGATCATGGTTGAATTGGTGTTATCTTCATATGCATTATGACATATAGCTACATACATTGAGCTTAGTTAAGTCAACTGCTAGTATCAAGTACCTAACATACTATATATATTGTGCCCTTTTGTTTATCATGAAACAGGGAGATGGTTTCCATAATGAGAGGGGATCCAAGAAGCCTAAGACCTCCAAGTGAGCAAAGGCAAGATAATAAAAATAAAGAATAAGGAAGGGGTAACTAGGATCCATAAAGGGCATAAGGAATAATGAACCCTGCACTTGAATCGAACATGCCTCAGGTTTGGGCGGAGTTGCAAAGAAACCTTCCCAAATTAATGAAGACTTAGTAAAGCTTCTACAAGTACAGGAACAAGGAGCACAGGGACATAGCTACTGCTATGGAGTCAAATCAAGAAGTTGTAAGAGAAGGTTTTAGGAATAATAATCCAATTATTGTTCCTTCTAATGGAAATGAAAATGAAGAGAATGAAGAGATAGAAGATGAAGATAGGTGACATCATAGGACTAGAGGGATTAAGTCTAAGATTGGCCAAGTGCCTAAGGCCAATCATTTAGCTTATGTCTATTCCATGAGGAATAAAGTTGAAACACCTAATGAAAGAAGAAGAAAATGACCTAAAGAGCATATGGACTTAGAGGAATTACACAAGTCTAGGCGACACAGAGTTAAGGATGTTGAGGATTATGATGATGTTAGACTGTTGGAGAGGTTTCAAGGCCTAAGACCTACACGGTTTGATGGTAGAGCGAGACTAGAAAAAGCTGGTGAATGGTTAAGATTCATTGATGAGATGTTTGAAAGGATGCATTCCACCAAAAAAGTATCTCTAGCTACTTATAACCTTGTAGGTAGTGCAGAATGTGGTAAAGGAGTGTCAGAGATAGGTATGCTACCCAAAGAGGTAGGAGAGCATATCATGAACTAGAGATAATGTAGCCTAAATTTACAAGACTGTTTTAAGAATAGTACATTAATGATGCCATCAAGGATCTAAAGTAGCTATAGTTTGATGCGTTGAAACACGACAACCTTAGTGTTTTGTAGTATGAGCATAAGTTCAACTAACTTCTAACGTATGAAGCACAATACCGCGGGTTGGAAGAACTTAAAGCCAAGAGATTTGTCAAAGGCCCAAGACCAAACATAAGGAGAGCTGTAAGGCCTTTCAACGCCACTACCTACCATGATGTTGTTCAAAAGGCTCTACTGGTGGAACAAGAAGAATATAAGAGTAAATAGTTTTCCAATAGACCATGGGAGATTAGTCAATCTGGAAAGTAGAAAAACCACTATAGGGCAAGGGCACTATCAAGGTTCTTAAACCTAGTATGGATGACAAGGCCAAGAGCAACTTCACTGGCCCAAGGTACCCTAGATGTAAGAAATTCCATGGCAAGAAGCTACATTATTTTAAGACACAAGTATGTCTCAAATCTGGCTCTTACGATCATTGGATTAAAGATTGTCCTTTGATCCAAATAAGAAGGCAAAAAGACCAAGGCCAAAATATACCTAATTTGGCAGTCGCCAAAGAAAATCAACCAAAGGGTCTTTCAGAAGCTCAAAGGCTACAAGTCTAGAGAGCTAGAAGGGTATTCCAGATTGATAGTGGTGAGTCATCCCATCATGGAACACTGAGTGGCAACATTTATTTAAATGGTTTGCTAGTTAGTGTGTTGTTTGATATTGGTGCTTTAGCATCTATTATGACTAGAAAGTTAACTAAATCGATGAAGTTACCTATAGAATTCATGCCTAACATATCATTAGTAAGAATAGCAAGTAGTCAGTGTCTTTTTGCTACTGATTTGGCTAAGAATTGTGAGCTAATGGTTGGAAAGACTAAGATTATGACTGATCTACTAGTGTTAAACATTTCAAAGTATGATATTGCCTTGGGCATGAATTGGTCAGCAAAGCATGGTATAAAGATTGACTGTGCTAAAAGAGAAATCACATTGCCTAATAATGAAGTGCATGAATTATTGAATTCTAAGGAATTAGTGTATGAAATGCATGACATGAAACTAGAAATTGTGGATGAATTTCTTGTAATTTCTGAAGATGAATACTATGCTTTGAATGGTGTTGAAATTAATAAAGAAATTAGTAGAATACTTATAGTGAAAGACTTTCCCCAAGTATTTCTTAAAAACTTGCTAGGTATTCCCCTTCTAAGGGAGAGAGTTTGAAATCAAGCTACAACTTGGTGTAACACTAATATCCATTCATCCTTATAGAATGCCTTTCATGGAAATGAATGAACTCAAGAAAAAAAATGATGAACTTTTTGAAAAAGGGTTCAAAAGACCAAGTATTTCATCGTGGGTAGCTTCAGTTCTCTTTGTGAAAAAAGAAAAATGGATCACTAAGGTTGTGCATTGATTATAGAAAGCTGAATGTTGTCATAATAAAAACCAATTATCCACTCCCTACAATTGATGGTCTATTTGATCAAGTCAATGGAGCAAAGATCTTCTCTAAGATTGATTTGAGATCTGGGTACTTTCAGATGAGGGTTAAAGAAGAAGATATACCAAAGACAGCTTTTAGAACTAGATATGGGCTTTATGAATACAGAATCAAGCCCATTGGCTTGACTAATACCCCTACAGCATTCATGGAATTAAAGAATTGAGTCTATTATGACTCTTCTAGCTGGAGGCTCATTCGATGAAGGTAAAGTCCTTGAAACCTAGTTTAGAACATTATTTCAAGTTCACATAACAAGAATAGATAAGTTTAGCAAAGTTCACTAACTTCCAAGAAGGTTAAGCCACCAAATATAGTTCAGGGGTAAAATGGTAATTTTGTGAGCTAAAGAGTTAAGCCAAGTCCCAAGAGTTAAAAATGAGTTTTGAGAGCCTAAATTTTCTTTTAACCCAAGTTTAGATTAAATAAACAAGATTTGACCAAGTTTTAAGAAAAAGGGGGCTTTTTGTAACTTTTTAATAACTACAGTAGCTTTTAGTTTAAAAGGAGTATATAAACTTGTTAACATCAAGGGAGGCTTCCATGTTTCACCTAAACCCAATCCCATCCTTCCTCTCTAGATTTCATCAAGAATTCTAGCTCAAAACCAAACTTTTTTGGTGAAATTTGAAGTTACCAATGGTATACATGCTATAAGAAGCTTGTTCCAAGTGGAATTTCAAGTTTTTGGGGCTTGGAATCCTATTTCCAGCTATCCCCTATTTTTAATGTGAGGTAACTTGTGATTTCATGGTGAATTCTTGTTTATTTGATGATTGGGAGCTTGGGTTTAGGTTATAAGTTAGTACTTTTGTGTTTTGTGCCTTTGGTTGCTTAGAACTAGGAAGAACTTTGTGTAACTTGGTTTTTGTGGAAAAGTTGCTTGATTCTTTCTTGTGAGTTGAAGTTAAGGTAAAGGAGTTACATTTTCAAGGTTGATTAATGCTATTGGAGTATATTTGCTTGATGAATTCAAGTAGTTTCGGCAATAGCATTACTTAGTAGGCAAGGTTGATCATGGTGGACTATTAGTTTTATGGAGATTCGAATGATGTTACAATGCATCATCGGTAGGCTTGTGATAGTTGGTTGTTGTCTTTGCAACATTTTTTATAGGTACGTGAACCTGGAAGGCCATCCAAGCATGTTTAGCATGTTTGGTAAGACTTCCAAGGTCATAGCAACAAAACTAAACAATTCTAGGCATTGTAGGTATTGGTATCGCGTCACCAATATCGGCGATTCATAGCTAGTGCCACCAAAGTTCACAGTAAGTTGAATTCACAGTTATGTTGGCTAAAATTTTTAAATTATGCTAGATGGTTTAAGGGGAGGCTTGAGGGGGTGCTTAGGTAACCTAGGGGTCTAAGTATTCCAGGTGTACTATAAGGCTTCCAAAACTCCTCTAAGACCTAGGAGTTTTCTTGAATTTTTATGATTACTTTCACCATAAACAAGAAAACTAGTTAACAATGGACCATGACTAGGTGTCACGAGCTCGGGTGAAAGGTTTAGTAACATTCGCGACCTAGTCATGCCGTCGGGCGTCAGGTTGCAATGTGGAACCTTAGTGCACATAGTGCGTTTTTAAGGCCTAGCCTACAATAGTCCCACCATATTGCCCCTGTACAACATAAAGGAGTTTCAACTAGTGAATTCTCACTAGTTAGGCTAGTAAGCTATGCTTGATAATAGGCAAGGCTCTGCCTTGTAGTTCAAGGACTAGGTTGAGGAGAAGTACCAAGGGACTGACAACTATCAGCATAAGTTTAGCCTCAGCAGATTACATATGTTCACATATGTGTTGTCCTTAGTAACTTTTCTTGGAGGTGAAGACCCCTTACTGAGAATTCTTCAATTCTCACTCTTTAGTTATGTTGTGCAAATTCTGACATTGTTAGGTTGAATAACTGTTGAGGGTTGTCATAGTAGTTTATTGTTGCAGGTACTTTGCTTGAGAATCCTTGTGATTCTAGTCTACTTTAGTTACATGTTAGTTAAGTAACAGTACTAACTATAGTTTTTTTCTACCACAGAGCCAGCAGCGCATGGACAGGACTTTTGTGACTGACCATTGGGACTTACCTCCAAGGTGGGAGTTAGTTTGAGGAGATCTCAATCGAGGCTTGTATGTGTTGTACACTTAGTTGCCTCTCATGTCTATATTTTGAGCCTTAGACTCTAGGGTTGGTCTTGTGTAAGGAACATTAGTCTAATTCTTGTTAAATGCCCTCACATGATTAATATGTGTAGTAATAATGATATAAATGTTGATTTTGTATGATTTTGCTACTTGAACTTATTTTCTATGAAAGGTTTCTCAGCCAAGTGAACAATTTTATGGTTTCCATTTACTCTAGTCAAAGCAAAAAAAGCATGCATCTTGCACATTCTAGATTAATCACTAGTATCATGAAGTTTTAATTCACGTAAATATATAGGTAGCCACTTGCAACCACCATGAGACTAGTTCTCATAGGCTTTCTGGGCAAGGCTGAGGATGGCCATGTCAGTTATTAGCATCAAAGCTGACTTCAGTGTATAGATATTGGAGGCTAAGACTGAATCTAGATTTGAAGTCCATGTGCTAGGATAGTTAATACTGACCAACATCTAGGGAATGTCATTTGGCTTTGGTTGCATGTTGCTATGGTTAACACTAGGTTAGGAGCTTTGAGAGCAGGTAGAGAACCTGGGGAAGGTTCTAGTGATCAAGTTGTGGCAAGGCTAGATGAGATATCCAGGGTGCTACAGGGGTTGACACAGACTATGACACAAGTGTCACAATGTATGACTACCATCATAAATGTGTTGTTCCAGGACCATAAGGACAAAGAAGTTATTCAAGAAAAAATTGACTAAGGGAATAACCCATCCTAGGGTCAGTAGAGGCATGCCGAACACCAACAGGTGCCTAAGGCCTATGAGAGGTGAGATCATGATTATGATCATGAGCAGGAGTAGGAGGTTATGGCGGCTCCAAAGAGGGGAGAAACCCCACATCATATGAGGTTTCTTGAAAAGTTCAAAACTGTTGACCCATCAAGTTTTGATGGGTTAGATGACCCGATTGAGCAAAGGACTAGTTATCTAGGATGAATTGGCTTTTCACATGTGGAGGCTACAATTTAGAATAAAGGATGGCTTTAGTACCTTTCGTGTTGAGAGGGAGGGCTAGTCTTTGGTGGGATGATGTGATGGAAATGTTAAGCGAGAGTAATGGCACTCGAATAAAGCACAAGAAAAAGGTGCTCAAGTGGTTAGACTTCAAGATGAAGTTCTGATGGGAGTATATTAGCTGCATAGGATAAAAAGAGGATTTAGTTTGAGAATCTGGTTCAAGGAGAGATGTTAGTGATGGAGTATGAGCAGTGCTATAATCCACTCATACGACATGCGCCATATATGGCTGGAAATAATGAGTTAAAGGCCAAGAACATTTTCCAAGGCCTTAAGCCCATGCTTTGAATGTATATGGTGATGGTGGATATCCGAAGCTATCGCCAAGTGGTCTAGAAAACATTGGCCTTAGAAAGAGAAATTGAGGATTCGAAAGCACCAAGCAAGAAGGTGGTGGTTGGACCATCCAACCTAGGAAAGAGCACCAGAAATTGACCGATGGTAGGAAGGACTATCAAAAGTCAAAGGCCTTTTAAGAAAAGAAAAGTGGGCTTGTGCCCTATGTCACACCCCGCACAGGCCCCAGCCCATGCACACTCAGTGCCATTCACCAACAACTACCTAGAAAAGTATTAAACAAGTTTAATTGTAAGTGTTAACAACCACAATTAATTCGGCCAAACTTCTGTAATTGGCTTTAAATCTTATTTTCTTAAGCTATGGGCCTGGGAGGTGGCCCAGGAGGCTTATAGGAAGTTCTATTTAATTTCTTGCAGTACAAGGCAAGGCCTAAACCACTAACTTGCAGTATAAGCAAGTCTGTAAATCCATAACTTGCATGTTTAGCAAGGCAAAAATAGTTAACTTGCAATATAAGCAAGACACACACTTGTATAGTTATGTGTTTAGATGTGTGAACTTTCAAGTGTGCTAAAATGCATGGCAGTAAAGAAGCCCACAATTCGATAAGGTTTGAAAACCAAGTTTATTATGCATATGAGCTCTCGACCTAGAATATTTCACAAGGGGTTTGGGGCATAAACACGTCATTCATCAAAAGAACATATCATAACCTGGCTTAAAAGCCTCCTACATATACGCATCCAAACCAACATCATCCAAGCATAATTTGGTGTCCAAAAGTACACAAGATACAAGAAAACCTAAGTGAACTTGAGACTACATACATGTACACAAAAGTAGTCTAAAGAGTACACCTAACTTGGCTGCATGCCAAGATTCGGCCCCATTGTTCAAACTCACCAAATTATGCCGTACAACCCAAGGAACCTTACTCTCCAAAGAGTACCCTAAGTGTGCCATAGAGAAGCATACACTGCAGCACTAGTCCAATAGCCATGTTTATTGTCATGAATGTGAAAACCATAACCAAAGCAATTGTCCACACATCCATCTTGCCCACCTAGATGTATCCTACACTAACCAAGCCTGCAAAACTTGGAACATAAGTTTCGACCGAAACTATAAACATAAGACTTGTGCATATTTTAACCAATTCCAAGCCAACGACAAGTTGGCACATACCTTGAGCACGAAGGTATTAACAAGCACACACACAAGCAAATCCACTCAAGCACAATTCACTCAAGCTCTTTGCCTGGAACACAAAATTTTATGGGCATGAGTACTAATACTCAGTAGGATTCATTATACAACTCCAATGGAGTTTATTTAGTTAAGTCGAGGGTTAACCTCCAAGAGCTACACATAACCTGCAAAAACAAAAAAAAAAAGACATAAAGATACATTGTATATACATAATAACCGAGACAATATATAACTATAAACACTAATTATGATGGGTTAGCACACGCGATGAAATCAAACAAGCACGCATACTCACACACACACCCCAATTTGTCTCTCGGTCGAAGCCACTAGCATGTGTTCATCTGTATTCTTGTACACCAGTCTTCACCATTTCAATCCTCCTTCCACTAGAGCTCCGAAATCATTAGTAAGTTGTCTTCACTCACTAAGACTTCTAACACATACCATGAACTTGACCAGCTTGCCAATAATAACATGAACCCGAAAGTTCTTCAATATGCCCATTAAGCAACTAAGGTCATTTACCAAATTTTAACCATCACTTAGTCACTCTAACTACTTGAATCATGGAAAGATTACCAAGCAAACAAGTAGACATGAACCTACCTCAATTCACAATGCTTGAGCTCTCGGTTGTACTTGAGCATCCAAGACCGAGGTTAACTTCAAACCAAAGTTGCCTAGCTCCAAATTCTTTGAAATCAAGCTTGATTATGCCTTCAAGCTTTCAATTCCTCTCCAAATCCGCAAGAATCCGGCATCAACCTTCCAAGAACAACAAGGATGCGTCTCAGCCTTGCAAGGATGGGAGTTAAGCCCGAAATGATGAGTTTTGGTTAAGTGGTGACATGCAAAAATGGTTTGAATGCCACATGTCCTACCTATTGGTCCAATCACCCTCTTAGTCTTGCACTTAATTGCATGGCTCTCTTAACCCGTTAAAACTTCATAGTTTCATATTAGTCACTCAGTTACATGTTCAATTTAGCACTAAAGCTTTGTTTCTCGACCTTAATCACATAATTATTTTTCATGTGCAATTCAAGCCTGAAACTTCTCGATTTTGCACACACATCACTAATCACATACATTTTTTTTCACGTGCCACTTTCACTCTGATGTGAGAATTTCACCTGAATGAAATTTTCACTTGAATGAAAATTTTCACGTACAACATAAATGTCATTTTTCAATCAAGTCCCTCTCATTTCCTTTACATTTCCTTACATTCTTGGCCTGGGCCAAGCACTGAGGGCCAAGCATTGTGACCGGAGTTCGGAACTCGAGCAAAACCTTAATTTTTTCTGGGTTAGCATCAATGCCTCTTTCTGATACCATGTATCCAAGAAATTTTCCCGAGGTTGCGCCGAAGTTGCACTTTTAGGGTTAAGGCGAATCCCGAAGGTTCTAAGCTGGTGGAAAGTTTCCTTTAGATCTGCGATGTGGTCGGTAGGCAGTTTGCTCTTGACTATCATGTCATCGACATAAACTTCCATATTCTTCCCTATTTGGTCGCTAAAGACCTTGCTTATCAACCTCTGGTAGCTGGCTCCTGCATTTTTTAGCCCGAAGGGCATCCTGATGTAACAATACGTTCCGCCTTCCGTGATGAAGGCAGTCTTCTCCTCATCTTCGGGGTTCATTCTTATTTGGTGATACCCACTAAAGGCGTCTAGGAAACTTAAGAGTCCATATTCGGCAGTCGAATCCACCAATTGGTTTATTGGTGGGAGAGGGTATGAGTCTTTTGGGCAAGCATCATTCAAGTTTCTGAAGTCGATGCACATTCAGAGCTTACTACTCCCTTCTTTTGTGGCGATAACCACGTTGCTCAACCATTCGGGGTAGTTGACTTCCCTGATTACTTCTGCATCTAGTAAGCGC
>KK905182.1:8504-21732 GCA_000696445.1 Aquilaria agallochum | reverse complement strand
TACCCCTCGGAAGGCGAAGCGTCGCCATAACTGTTAAATGCGCCTGAAAAGCCGCGCTTGCCGTACTCAGTGCATTCCCACCCAATAATAGTGTGCCACGTGTCGGTCATCGCGCAGCAAACGTGCCACGTGTCGTCCATCACGTCGAGCACGCCCTCTGACACCATTTGGTCTAGAGGCGCCGCCCTAGACTGACCCTGCTGGACACAGGACGCGACGCATGAGCAGACCTATAAAGGCAAAAAAGTAGGTTACCTCGAAGACACCAAAAGGCAGTCTGTGACTTCGGGCAGAAGGTGTATCTTCGGCACGTGGACAGCCTATCTTCTCGCGCCTTGAGGAGGCAATCGCTTCAGGCAGAAGAAGGCGTCTTCAGCGCAGATATCACAACCACAGGACCCGAAAAACCGATCAACCGAAGTTTCTCACTTCGGCTTTTCGGAGGGGGGCCTGTGATAGCCAAAGGCTATTGCCTCCTCGGTAGTAACTCCCTGCCAGAATATTGGCCGAGGAGTCTGACGTCACCCAAGAGAGGATCTTTTTACTGACCTCGGAAGGTGCGAAGTCAAACACTATGAGCTCGAGACTTCGGTTAGCTCGTCAGGAATTCCGAGGATAACACCGTCTCCATCGAGGGGCCANGGGTCCAGGGCTAAAGGAGGCTGCAAACGGCTGCCTGTCCCCTAGGTCCAAAAGTACAGATCAAATCCGACCGAACACGTGTCATGATCTGAACGGACCAGCTACTCCTATAAATACTAGGAAATGGGACTGGGCAAAGGATGGGCATTTTCCTCCCTCTGAGAAAACACAACACAGGCAAGACACCTGACCCCTTAGTGTTCTTCCTCCACTTTCACTCAGAAAACTGACTTGGGCGTCGGAGGGTCCTCCCCGGAAAAGCAAACCGGGGACCTCCTAACCTCTTCTTTGAGCTTTTCAGGCACACTCAGCTGGGAAACCAGAGCTCCAGACGCTTGCCTCCTCAGGAAGTCTCCCCACCTGTCAACATGACAACAAACGAAGATGCCTCGGGGCATCAGAACGGATGGACATCAGCGAAGTTGGATTTGACATCTGTCAAAAAAAGAAAGGTAACCTCGGGAAAATGAAGGAATAGAATCGAAGGACTTCGGAAAAACAAAACTTTGAAAAAAACAGCCTCAAAAGAAAGGAAGAACTATGGAAGGAAAGACCCACCAAAAGTTTTGCCAAAATCTGGATTCCTGGACGCCATCGTGAGGGGTTACCAGATATCGCTTTGCCGCTAGAACCATTGCCAAAAAGAGAAAAAAGGACGAGAGAGAGCTCTAGAGCAAATGAAAGCAAAAGAGAAGAGTGTGAAGGTCTGAGGCGAGAGGTGCTTATATAGGCTGAAGAGGGTACGTGAAATGTCGTCATTATTACTCCTCGAAGGTGAAGAGACGCAATTAACGTAACCAACGTAACTATTTGCCATCCATCAGCAGCCACGTGTAAGCTGGTGCGGGAATCGAGGACATGCCCCTGACAACTGGCAGACCTATATAACACTACCCAAAGTAACACGAACGTCTGTATGGGAAGACGAAATGATTCACTAACAGGAAGGTCAGTGGAACCACGCACCTCTGACAATGAGCTCGGCAGAAGAGCCAGGAACATCACTCGAACTCCAAGGAGTTCCCGAGACTCCCCCAAACTGAAGAAACATCCTCGATTTTCTGAGGGGGGCATGTGATAGCCGAAGGGCAATCACTCTTGAAGGACCTCACGCGTGCACGCCATCCTTGGCCAACACATCACATTCGGTCGGAACAAGTGACCAAACCCTAGCAAAGAGAGAACCTCAAGCATCCTCGAACAAGCCGGATAGGCGTTACCCTCATGGAACCTATGGGACCAACTTCTGTCAATAGGGGTCATCACCCTTCCTGAGGGTAATTTCGCACCGACCTCATGTGCCCAAGACCACCTTCAAGACACGTTCACAAAGTACCATTGTCAGGAACCCGAGCCTAACCTCGGGAGAGCCCAACCGAAGGTGTCTTGCATAAAACAAGGGATCTCCCTCTAGAGAAGCTCACCTCCCCGAACAAGCTCTGTACCCTGAAGGAGTTTGGTCACCCATTATTGTCCGAAGTAACCTACCTCTTCGGGATATCATGAAGAGGGTAGACCACTCGGGAAGGCTTTCCAAGTGGTGCATAGAGCTCAGTGAGTATGATATAACCTATGAACCGAGGAAGGCAATAAAAGCTCAAGCTTTAGCAGATTTTATTGCTGAAGTACCCATTGCCGAAGATGGTCAATCAAACATCGGCAAAAGTGAACCAGAATGGACTCTATTTGTAGATGGGGCCTCCGGCTCCGAGCACCAGGGAGCTGGAGTAGTCATTCACGGTCCCAAGGGTATGGAGGTCATGAAATCCATCAAATTTGGATTCAGCGTCACCAACAATGTGGCAGAGTATGAAGCCCTTATAGCTGGATTATGCCTTGCTAAAAGAATTGGTGTAAAAAACCTGAAGGCCCACAGCGATTCTCAGCTAGTGGTCCGACAAATGGTAGGAGACTTTCCTGGGAATGACCCAACTTTGGTAAAATATCATGAGTTCCCATCAAAGCTCGTTTAGGAGTTCGACACAGTCCACATTGAGAACGTGCCTCACCGAGACAACACTGAAGCAAATAGTGATGCCCTTCCACATCTTCGTCGTGAAACATGGCGGGCCTGGATGAGGGGCCTTGCTAGGAGGGACTGCCTGAAATGCTCAAACAATGAGGGTTAAGGGGTCCCCTGAATGTTTTTCCGAGGAGAAGCCTCCGATGCCCAAGTCAGTTTTTGGGAAAGGGAGAATGAGTAAGGTGTTGAGAGACTTTTTCCCTTGGAGTTCGACCCCCTTACCTGGGTCATTTCCCGAATATTTATAGGGATGTGTATAGGATAAGTCCGTTTGCCACAGCCGGCCCAGATTATGACACATGTTCGGTCGGATGTGGTCCGTACCTTCAGGAGTGGGGGGGCCTCTAGCCGGCCGTAGGCCGCATAGTCAGAAGCCTAGGGCGGCATGTCAGAGCATGTCCAAGGGTGGCGTGTTGGGGCCGTACAAGTATGGTGTGTCAGAGGCTTCTTAATTGTTTCTGTCGTACCCTTGAGATCCCTTTAGTAGAAGAGAGCTCTTCGGAATAGGAGGGCTTTCTTTCGAGATTATTTCTGGGAATCCCCTCACCAAGGGTGGTCCTGTTCAGGGACGTTCTTCCCTGCAGAAGGTGGTGAGCCTTTTACTCCCAAAGCCGGTTTGATCACCTTACCGAGGATGGTGATGCATAGTACTCCCGAAGTTGGTACTGTCACTTCCAGGGGTGATGATGGATCACCGAGGTTGGATATTCAAGGGGCCAGACCCCCTTTTTTCCGAAGTCTGTGCTTGTGTTCCTTGTGGTTGATGCTCGATTTTCCAAGGGTGGTGCTCGACCTTTCTGAGGGTGGTGCTTTGCCTGAGGTTACGGGTTTGAAGGGTGGTAGCACTTCGGCTATCAAATAGCCTGGCTAAGTCTTAAAAGTCCACTGAAGTATTGAGCCATCTGAGCATTACAATAATGAGCATAACGACCTCAGAAAAAGGATGGAAAAATCCTATAAAGAGGTATCTTACAACCTCGGAGCTTCCCGATGACCCTCGCGAAGCAGCAAAAGTGCTAAGACATTCCAGACGATATTTCCTAATCAGAGAAGAATTGTACCGGCAGGGGTATGCAAGTTTGCTGCAAAGGTGTGTCAGTGAAGAGGACACTGGCAATGTTCTCAAAGAAGTCAACAAGGGGACTTGTGGTCCCATGTCGGAACTGACGCCTTGGTAGGAGTAATACTCCGCCAGGGGTACTTCTGGCCGACCCTAAGAAAGGACGCGAGGTAATTTGTCCAGAGATGTGATAGCTGTCAAAGATACGCCAACATTCAGAGGTTACCCTCGAAATTTATAACCTCGATTAACTACACCTGCCCCATTGTAGTTTGGGGCATTGACCTCATCGGGCCACTCTCGACGGCACCTAGAGGAGTGAAGTTCTGCATGGTCGTAGTGGATTACTTCACCAAATGGGTCAAGGGAGAGCCCCTGACAACCATTTTGCAAAAAGACATACCAAAATTCATCTGGAAGAGCATTGTATGCAGATTTGGCATACCGAGGGTGATAGTTGCCGACAATGGTTCTTAGTTTATTGACAAGGGTTCCAAGAATTCATCACCAACGTTGGGATACAAATGGACTTCGCTCCAGTAGCCCATCCTTAGAGCAATGGACAGGTAGTGGTATCTAACAAAACCATAAAAGATGGTCTGAAAAAAATATTGGGGGAAGCAAAGGGAAAATGGCCAGTGGAACTTCCTAGTGTGATATGGAGCTATCGGACAATGCCCCGAAGGGCCACGGGTGAGATGCCTTTCTCGCTCATCTTCAGTATAGAGGCTATTATTCTTATCAAGGTAGCTCAACCATCAGTCAGCGTACAAGTGTTCGACGAGGAAGGGAATGACCTTGGGTTAAGAACTAAGCTCAACCTAATTGGCGAACACAGAAAAATGGCTGAACTTAGAAGAAAAGCCTTTCAGCAAAGAGTGGCTACAGCTACGAACCTGCGCGTTAGGCGAAAAGGAATAAGGAAGGGAGACGTCGTTCTCCGAAAGGTTGAGTTCAAACCTAGGAGACCATCTCACGGGGTACTTCGAGTGAACTAGGAAGGGCTTTATTTGGTCCTTGACAAGGTTCAAAACGGAGTCTATAAGGTTGGTGATACCGAAGGCGGAGAGCTGAAGAATACATGGCACTCAGATGCCTTGAAGAAATTCTACGCTTAGAATTTTGATAAGAAATTGTACAAGTTAGAAATTCTTTCTAAGTACAGACAATTTTCAGGAAAATAACTCCACCCAAGAGTTCTCGCCGAGCAAAGTTCAAGTATGTACTTGTGAAAATCACGTATTCCTTCTGAAGTTGATTAGGGTATTCATCAAAAGTTAGCATTTCCCTGAAGACTGTCGATAAAAAGAGCAAAAAATACCTTCCCGAAGGCCCTAGACCAAAAATGGTCGAAACAACTCTTGGAAACAAACATTATTGCTCAAAGACTTGACCAAATTTTAAGGGAAGGAAACATGTCATTGAGAAGGACTTATTACAAGAAGGAGATTACAAGAAGAAGATTACAAAGAAAAAGAAGAAGAAAAAGTAAAAACTCTAAAACATCTAAGGGACCCCGGTGTCATGAAGTGCTCCATCCCCAAAGTCCTTAGTAGCCGCCTTCGGTGCTGGATGAGGGACAAATGGGAGGTTCAGGAGCTCGATTTTTGACCTGGTCCAATGAGGCCCCTCGGGGATGTTCAGGGCAGCCAAGAAGGAGAGGTCGAGGTCTAGATCTTTCTCCAAAACATGGTGTCGAGCTAGACAAAAGCCATCTTGAAAGCCAACCTTGGTTGCCTAGTTAGCCTTGTCTAACTCGACAGACAGGTCTTCCACCTCACTTTTCAAGTCGGCGACCTCCTTCTCCAGCTTCTTCGTCTTGTTTTTCTTCTTTGTCTCCTTCTTCAAGGCCTCAACCTCAGCCTGAAGTTAGGCATTTGCAACAAGGGCCTTCGCTAGGAGAGTGGAGTCTTCCTCTTTCTTCTTTTGATAAGCCTCGTTAGTCGAGGTTAGGTTGACGACCTTCGCGCCAAGGTCGGACATCTTTTGGGAAAAATCCTTCAAGAGCTCTGCTTGGCCCTTTAAGAGTTCCTCCTAGAGTTTGGCAACCTCCTCCTTCGCTATTCTACTCAACTCGGCATTCTTAACGACTGAGTTAGCGCAAAACACCTTGGCCTTCTCCAGACGGTCTTCGGCCCAAGCACGGATCGAAGATTGTTTTGCCACCCAAGCTCTAAAGTATCCACCATACCCTAAGAGCTAAAAAAATGGGGGAGGACACTTGGTAAAAATCACGCAAGGAAAGCCAAAGACTTAGAAAAAATTGGGAGAAAAAATAATAAAGGGCCTAAAGAATACCTGGGCAGCATGCTCGGACATCTTTGCGGTGAGGACCTCCTCGTTCACGCACTCTTTGGAAATCGATTTAAAGGAAGCATGGGTGAGGACGCCCCTCACCATCTGGGGAGCTATTTGCTGGCAGTCATCTGAGAACAAATTTGTCCTCCGTGAAAGCCTAGAAAGGCTCCCTCGGGACTTTATCCTTCAGGATATGGGAATCCCAAAGGGCCCGCCTCTGAGCGTGCTTCATCATCCATGACGAGGGCGCCATTTCCTCTGCAAAATCAGAACATGGTTCCATTAAGACATTCCTCTCTAGTCATATATCTATAAGATTAAGAGTACTAAAAATGTCTAAGGAACAAACCTAGCGGAACCTCGGCAACATCATCGTCGGAGTCCCGTACCTCCTGTACATCGGCTAGGACATGTTTGCCTTTACTTCTTCAGCGCTCCTCAAGTTCCTCAGCAGAAGGACCTTCTTCCAAAGAGCCTAGAAGATCCGTCGAAGTGGTGGCACTCCGGACAATGGAGCTGACGGCAAGCTCCGCTGGCAGAATGGCTTGGACCTCGGGCAGATCGTCAGCCTTTTCAATGTCTTCAGGAGGTGGGGGAAGGGTCCTTCTTTGCCTTCTTAGCTGAAGATAGATAGCCCCCAGATGTCTTTTACCCCTTCGGGGCCCTCTTTTTCATCTGTTCCCCCTTTTCGGCTTAACCAAGCAAGAGGGATTTCTAGAAATTGGTTGAATGATCGCCCATCTCTAAAAAAGAAGGAAAATATCAGTGTAAGTCCAAAAAAATACTTATACAAAAAAATTTGGAAAGTAACTTACTCTCAGAAAGGGCTTTGTAAGAGACCTCCCCCCGAAGAAGCATCACTAGCCAGGACTTCATCCCGTCAGCAGCAGGACCTAGCATGCCGAGGTCTGTCGCATGCTCCTTGAGCACCCCCAGCTCCTGAAAAACCTCCTTAGTCATAAGGTTCCATTTAATAGGGAAGGGATACAAGGTGCGCGGTGGGACCTTGGCACCCCAGTCGGTGACAGCTCGGATACGACTGTTGAAGTCCTCAAACCTCGCTGCCAACTCAGGAGTTCGCAACTTCTTGGGGTCAACGACGTCCGTCTCCAGCTTTGCCCGAGGCCACCTAGTCGGCATGCCCGACCACGTCTCCACCATCTTCGGGAAGAAGAACTTCCTTTGCCACCCTCACCAACTATCTTTAGTACCGAAGGTGAACATATATTTTTTGCTCCAAAATCCCAAAGGCAGCATGAAATAGAAGCCGCCCTTCGGGACTGGATAGAGCTTGTAGTACTATATGAAAATGATGAAATGGGGTTCTACCGTAAAAACGTCACACATGCAGAGAAAAACATTGAAGTAACATTAGGATTGGGCTGAAGCTGATTCATGGCTATGCCATAGAACTGGAAAAAGTCGCAAATCATCTTTGGTGGAGAAAACCAGAGTCTGGCCTTCAATTAGGCCCGGAAAATGGTAACCTCATCACGACTGTTCATAAAGCTAAAGTGACCAAGATGAGGTAGTCTGGTGGTGGCATAAGAGAGAAGAAAGAACTTGGTCATCCAATTCGCAAACTTTTCCAAAGTGGAGTAACAAGGGTGAAACATAAGAGGTTGCCAGCTCTCAGGAATGGCTTGGACAGACATAAGGGGGACAGGAGAAGACATGATCGGCAAAAGAAAATGACTTCGGAAAAAAGAATCAGGGGACTTCAGGGATTAGAAAAAAGTAGAAATCGAAGAGACTGAAGGACCTACAGGAGGAAAACCCACTAAAACATTTGCCGAAGTCGAGATTAGAAGACACCGTCATAAATGGTTGCCGAAAATCGCTCCGCCGCTTGCACTGCCACAAAAAGAGAAGGAAGATAAGGAAAAGCTCAAAGACAAACGGGAGAAAGAGAGAGATAAAGAAAAGGAAATGAGGGGAAGAAGGGTTTATATAGACCGAACATGGGTAGCCGAATCATTGCCATAACTACCCTGCGAAGGCGAATTGTCACCATAATTATCCCTCGAGGATGAAAAGATGCGGCTGGTATAACCGACATGACCGCCCCTAACCATCACATGCCCCGTGTCATCCAACACGAGAAACAAGGATGCACTTTCTGACACCGCGAAAACCCAGGTACACCTATCCAAACTGACACGCCTGGTTACGAAACGTGATGGTCCACTGACCTGCAACAGAAAAAGTAAAAATAAAGTGAGTGTACACCCCAAGAACACCAAGGGACTAACTTGAGGGCAAGTGATGACGCTTCGACTAGGAAGGCACACCTTCAGGTGGTGAAGTGTCTCCTTGTATGGTGCCCGCTCAGAATCCTGCAAGGTGTCCTAGAGAGTCTAGAACCGAAGTATCCAATTTGACTTTTTGTAGGGGGGCGTGTGATACCCTTCAAACCTGTAAGCTCGGGCAAAGCACCACCCTCAAAAAATTCAAGCACCACCCTTGGAAAATTGAGCATCAACCACAAGGAACGCAAGCACAGACTTCAGAAAAAAGGGGTCTGGCCCCTTGAATATCCTACCTCAGCGATCCATCATCACCCCTGGAAGTGACAGTACCAACTTCAGGAGTACTATGCATCACCATCCTCGGTAAGGTGTTCAAACTAGCTTCGGAAGGAAAAGGCTCACCACCTTCGGCAGGGAAGAATGTCCCCGAATGGGACCACCCTTGGCGAAGGGATTCCCAGATCACTAAAATAATCTTGAAAGAAAGCCCTCTTGTTCCAAAGAGCTCTCTTCTGTCGATGGGATCTCAGGGGTACGGTAGAAACAATTAAGGAGCCTCTGACACACTGTACTCGTACGACCCCGACAAGCCACCCTTAGACACACGATGACATGCCGCCCTAGGCTCGTGACTAGGCGGCCTATGGTCAGCTAGAGGCCTCCCCCACTCCCGAAGGTACGGACCACATCCGACCGAACACGTGTCAAGATCTGGGCCGGTTGTGCCAAACAGACTTCTCCTATACACCTCCCTATAAATATTCAGGAAGCGCCCCAGGTAAGAGGATCGGACTCCAAGGGAAAAAGTCTCTCCACTCCTTGCTCATTCTCCCTTTCCCAAAAGCTGACTTGGGCATCAGAGGCTTCTCCCCCAGAAAAACATTTCGGGGACCTCTTAACCCTCATTCTTTGAGCGTTTCAGGCAGTCTCTCCCAGCAAGGCCCCTCATCTAGGCGTCCCATCACCGAAAGTTTCTGCTCTAGGCTCACCATGTTTCATGATGAAGATTCAGAAGGGCATCATTGCCAATCAGCTTCCTTCTACCTTACGAGTTTTCCTGCCCGTTGACCCACACACATGTCAAACTCCTTACTCCGTGTTTCAAGACAGGTCGAATAGGGAGCCCATAGGCCGACGCTAGGAGCACGCAGATGCTAAGGCACGCCGTGAGCCACCTGCTGTAGGCCACGATCGAGGCGACGCCATCTCCTTGAGCATTTCAAAAGCCCGGGTTTGGGACGCCAACACAATCCGCGTCGGTCCACAGCCTTAGCCGATCGATGGACCGATTTGTGCCATTTTCCATCCGACCGGGGTGCATAGCCGACCCCCATCCGCTTCCCTCCTGACAATTCAAGCACTCTTTGACTCTTTTTTCAAAGTCCTTTCCATCTTTCCCTCGCGGTACTTGTTCACTATCGATCTCTCGCTCGTATTTAGCCTTGGATGAAATTTACCGCCTGATTAGGGCTGCATTCCCAAACAACCTGACTCATAGACAGCGCCTCATGGTGTGATAGGGTCCAGGCATGATGGGGCTTTCACCCTCTTAGGTGCCCCATTCCAAGGGACTTGGCCTCGGTCCACCGTTGAGGACATGTTATGGCTCTCCTAGTAGCAAGCACTATTGAAGGAGGTAAAGTGCCTTAAATTAAGTTTAGAACCTTAATTCAACTTTACATAGCAAGAATAGAGAAGTTTAGCAAAGTTCATTAAGTTCCGAGAAAGATAAGGCATTAACTGAGGTTCAGGGGCAAAATGGTAATTTTGCATCCTAAATAGCCAGCGTGGTCCCTAGTGTTTTAAAATGAGTTTTTATAATTTAACTTTCAACCTTAACCCAAACTTGTAGAATAAACAAGAATTTAATCAAGAATGACTAAGTTACAAAGATGGGGGAGTTAATTGCATTAAGCTTGATACCTTGGTGACTTTGATGCTAAGTAAGGGTTTAAGAAAGGAAAGAGAAGGGGGAAGCTGCCATAACCACGTTTTTATCCTTCCCTCACTCATGTCTCTCTCAAATTAAGCTTGAAATCAAGTGTTCTTGGTGTCAAAAGGTGCAATTCAAGGTGTACAAGCTAAGGGAAGCTAATTTCAAGCTTTAAACCATGATTTTGAAGCTTGGAAGGGTGTTTTTCCATAGCCCCTCTTTTTGAGCTAGGTAATTAATGTGTTCTTGTTTGAATTAATGTTATTTGCTTGGTTTGGAGCTTGGGTTTTGGTTAGAGAGTGAAGTTTTGGTGATTGGTGCCTTTGTTTTTTATTGCAACTTGTGTAGAACTTTGTTGAGCTTGGTTGATTGGAAAAGAGCTTGATTCTTGCTTGTTGATTGGAGTTGAGGTAAGGGAGTTATGTTTTCAAGTTCAATTAATGCTATTGTCTTGAGTTTGCTTAATGAATTTGAGTAATTCTAGCTATAGTATTAATTAGAGGATTTGGTTGAATTATGGTGGACTAGTGTATTTGGCTTGATTGGAATGATGTTATAATGCATCATAGGAAGGCTTGTGATGGTCTATTGTGGTCTATGCAATGTGTACCACACATATGTGAAGTTTGAAGGCTATCCATGCTTTCTGGGTGCACGAGGCAAACATTTTACGTGATCAAGTTCCTTGGCATAGTTCATACTGGGGTTTGGTTATGAAAGCCACAAGGGCCAACTCGGCACATTGTTGTTATTATTCACGGGTCGTGCTGCTGAGTAGGAATCGACAATGATCCTCCCGCAGGTTCACCTATGGAAACCTTGTTACGACTTCTCCTTCCTCTAAAGGACAAGGTTCAATGGACTTCTTGTGATGTCATGGGTAGCAGACTGCCCTCATCGTCATGATCCAAACACTTCACCAGACCGTTCAATCGGTAGGAACAACGGGTGGTGTGTACAACGGGTAGGGACATAGTCAACGCGAGTGGATGACTCACGCTTACTAGGAATTCCACATTGAAGACCAATAATTCAAATGATCTATCCCTATCACGATGAGATTTCAAAGATTACCCGGGCCTGTTGGCCAACGCTATAGACTTGTTAAATACATCAGTGTAGCACGAGTGTAACCTAGAACATCTAAGAGCATCATATGACACAACAGTCCTTGGCCTCTGCACAGGAGACCTGTGAGAGCTGGCCTCATGGTGGATTGCAATTGTCTAGCTGAATATGTGTGCAGATTAAAACTCCATGATACTAGTTGACTAACCTAGAATATGCAAGATGTACGCTCTTCATGCTTTGACTTGGAATAACAAAAACCACAAAACATTAACTTGGCCAAGAGATTTACATAGAAAATAAGTTCAAATAGCCAAAGCATACAAAATCAACATTTATGTGGGTTTACTACACATAACAACTCTGTGGGAGCATTCAAACAGAAAGTAGACTAATGCGCTCACCGAAGAGCAAGCCTAGAGTCTAGGACTCCTCAAAGCATTGACAATGGAGGCAACTATGAGTACTATATATACAAGCCTCAACTGAGATCTTCTTAAACTAACTCCCACCTTGGATGTAAATCTCAGTGGGGAGTCACAAAAATCCTGGTCCAATTGCTACTAGGCTCTACAGCCAAAGGAAGACTTTAGTTAGTACTATTACTTGACCAACAAGTTACTCAAGTATACTAGAACCATAAAGATTCTCAAGTGAAATACCTCCAACAAAAGCTAACTACCACAATTGATAGCCAAATGACTATCACGCTCGGATAGCCTCTAAGGACAATCAACAAGGTACCATCCTCGGAAGCACATCTAACCCACCCCGGGATAGATGGGATCCTTACCACCCTCGGCTAATGATGCCACCACCCTCGGATGGGTATGATATGCCATCCTTGGTCAAGTTGTCTAGAGATCTCGGGGATCATCTCCCCACTCTCGGAAGACTATGGCATCCTCTGAAGGTCCTCCACACTACCGAGGAGCCTCCCTCTGCGGCCCTCGGAGAGCAAAGTCAGATCAAATGAGGCTTGCCTGGCGAAGGGGTCTCAATCCCCGAAGAGAGTCCATCACCGAAGGAGCTCTCAGCTGGATAAGACAAAAACGGTTAGGAGCCTCTAACACAGAGGACCTCACACATGCCTCTGACACACAGCCCACCCACATAGCCCTAACCTTCGATTAGAACGGCTACAGCCAACTAAAGGCGCCTGTCCCCGAACGTACGAATCAAATCTGGCCAACCACGTGTCGTGATCTAAGACAAGCTGTAGCAGGAGGCCTCCTCCTACGGACCTCCTATAAGTATCTGTGGAGAACATTGGCACAGAGAGGACAGCAAGTGAGAAAAGAGAAAACTCCAGCCATTATCTATTCTTCATTCCTTCTTACTTTCATCCTAAAAAGGCTTACCTAAGCATCAGAGGCTCCTCCACCGGAATCACACTCTGGGGAGTGTCTAACCTCTGTTTTATTGTGTGTTGCAGTAACATCCTTGCTAGAAGCTCCTTTCCAAGGCACCCACTGTTAGTGTTGAGCCCAAAAGCCAATCATGAGATGATTGTATTTTTTGCACATTGAGTCATGATATTTTATTAAGGCATTAATCCAGCAATTATGTTTGTTGTTCTTTTTCTGCGTAACGCAATAAACATAATTGTAACCCTAGAATAATGATATTCTCAAATGTCCCTAGTCTACTATTATTGTGGAGCGGGTTGCAATAATACATAACGACTAGCATATGTGGAGACTAATATGAGCTATGTAGTCTACATATGGGTACAAGTTGGAGAACTTGTGTGCGGGACCGACCCACCATGAGAACACTACATGGATCGTTATATGAGTGCCATAAGTAATTGTCATAGTGATCATGGTATATGTAGTCCTTCGACCTAAGATCATCAAGGTTCCCTACATGTGAGTCACATACTTTGATACTTTTCTTTGTTGCTCGTAACTGAGTGAACTTGAAGGAGGTCATTGGGTATGTCACATATCATG